>CAMXCT020003157.1:0-107500 GCA_947184155.2 Cladocopium goreaui | reverse complement strand
GTTTCGTTGTTCAACGAGGGTCTCAGCACATCAAACCCTCATCTATGTTGAGGTTGTTGTAAGCTACGTGCGTATAGTTTGCAGAATACTTGGATCTCGGAGTCTCGGATCACTGTGAATTCACCGGGATATGGCGTGCGAAAATCTGATGGTCGGGGTTGAAATCAGTCACAAAGGATTTATAAAACCCCCAACCAATTTACACCAGCTGGTGTTTTTCAGAAAACCCACCTGATATCATGACTACATCAGTTCGGGAGAATTCCTTCCCCCAAAGGTATCCGCAAGGGTGTCGTCAAACATCCCGCCGGGTTGGAAATGGGCCGAGTAAAAACAGCGTTTTCATGTGACTGGCAAGAAGTCAATCATGCGTTTCGCAGTGTTTTTTCATGTTTTTATGTTGTCCATGAAGGTCAATTCTATTGTGATTTTGAATTTTCATTGGGATTTACTGTATATAGTTGACATGTCGGAGTGCGAAAAAGGTTCCTTTTGGGAAGTCAGCGTACCCAAAACCTCAGCGGCAGCCATTTTTTCCGGTGATCTCTACATCTTCGCTAAGTACGCACCTGTTTTCTCCAACAGGGCTTTTCCAACTACATTTGCCTCCCATCGCCACTGCCATGTGCGAACGTACGTCCAAATGAGGTCATTCAATTCTTGTTCGTTTTCTGGGCAAGATGTCAACTGATCGGGAACACTGGCAAGTACGTGAACGTTATTACCCCACCCCACCCCACCCCTGCGTGACGTGACACATCTTCAACGTAGCATAACGTATGTGCGCACGTGCAAGTGAACGTGCCGTGGCGTAACATCATGGGAGTGCGCAAGTACGTGAACGTTATTGCCCCACCCCACCCCAAGGAACATATATAAAAATGCCTAAAACGCTCGGACGGTTTTCAACCCGTAGGCTCAAACATGGCTGGCTAGGAAATCCCCGAACTAAATCGGCTATATATGGGTAAAATCATCAAGAAACAAAGAATTTTCCTTGGTCAGTCAGTTTGGAGAATCGTTTCAAATTAGGTGAGGAAAAGAAAAAGACCAAATCTGAAACCAAGCAGTACATACCTGGCATGGAATCCCCCCAAACTGCAGGTCTGCGAGTTTCAATTTCGAAGCTACGCGTATATATCTTCGGCGATCGGAAAACACATGTCTTTCTCGGTTTGTAACCAATTTGGACGTTGGTGGTAAACTTTTGCAGTCAATTATGGGGCTTGGGATTTTGATTTGGGGACATCAATTTGGATCCTTTGAGCCCCATATTATACCCATACGAAATTATAGCTATGTATAAATATATTTATATATATGTATATAGGTACACGTATATGATTATATAACTATAATATATATATATATATATATGTGTGTGTGTTTGTATATTTGTATTTAGATCATATATATATATATGTCATGTGATATAATACCAACATATACTTCCTTCATACTAAATATAACTGATTAAAATATATTTAAGATAATAGAGAATAACACAGCATTCCCATCTCCGCAGACACACACACACCAAGAGGTGGTTCAGGGTGATAGATAGATATAGACAGTTGTATATATATATATGTGTTTGTGTGTGTGTCAGATTCATATTGAATCCGATGAAATATGTATACTCATAAGTATATATTCACATAGATACATATATATATATGTACGTATGTCAGACCTACAAACATATATATATATATGTACATATATTTACATATACACATATGTCTTTTATGTGTCGGTGCGTACATACCTGGATAGAAACACATATATGTATATATGTATGATATTTATATTATATATATATGTGGCAGGGTGATATTTCCCATACAAGATTTAATTCCCAAAAAACTTGAGAATATATGTTAGAGGACCTAGAGTCCATCAATTAAACGGGGCATACTTTGAATTCAGTGTCCTGAAATTCAGGCTCACTCCAATCCTCTTCCATTGCATCCATTGCAGCTGGGTCAGTAACAAGCCAGTGAGAGAAAATGCTGCAGGGACGCTCTGTTACTAAACTTATGAACTTCTCCGAAAATCCATACAAATCAGCAGAACTCAGGCGCACATTTTGTGATGTTGAGTTCCGCCGAAAAAAAAAAATCAGCAGAAATCCTAGGGAAAACCATTGAATCAGCAGAAGTCCACTACACATTTTGTGATGTTGAGTTCCGCCGAACCATAGGTCTGAATACTAAGTTCCGCTGAAAAAAAAATCAGCAGATGTCAGGTGCATAATTTGTGTAGTGGAGTTTCGCCGAAAAACAAAAAAACCATAGTCCGTAAAAAAAATTTGCAAGCGATCAAGGGGCAGAGGCCTCCAAAAGTTCCGCCGAAAAAAAAAAAATCAGCAGAAGTCAGGTACACAATTTGTGTAGTGGAGTTCCGCCGACGGACAAAGTCCGTAAAAAAACACTTGCAACCGATCAAGGGGCACAGGCCCCCAAAAGTTCCGCCGAAAAAAAAAAATCAGCAGATCTCAGGACGTCTCATGCCCCATAATCGTCCGCAACGGAAAAAAGGTCCACAAAGTCTGTAAAATAAGTTGCTGAAAAATTTAAGGTTTAGATCCTAACAAAATTGAACCTTTGACAGATTTGAGTTTTTTGGGGATTGTTACTATCTTGATTTGTTGGCTCTATGCACCTTTACTATAGTTCAAAAGGCATGTGTCTGGTACCATTTTCGGTCGCTGCTGCCTCCATATACCCAGTTAATCCCAATTAGATCCTGAATATGTAAAATGCAATCACTTTAAAGTTGTTTGATCTGGGATCCCATTGAACAGAATTTCGATTTAGGAATGATGTTGTTTCGAAATTTGGACTGGACATCCTTTTGCGTCAATAGAATTGGAAAAGGGTTTGAAAGAACATGGTTCCCAATTAGCGGCTAAAGGGCTAAAGGGTCCCAATTGGTTAAATAAGAATTGCGGGCCAATGATCTCATTGGTCGAAGGAATCTTAGGGTCATATCTTAGCAATCTTAGCAGGCTACCTGTATTAACATCAAAACCTTTCAAAGGAAGGGTTGATTTAGGTTGATTTATGTAAAGAAAAAGGTCCATGAAACCACATGTGGAAGACCCATAATCCAGGTCCAGAGCCCCATAATCGATTGCAAAAGTTTTGGTATAGGAAAAAAATGAATCCTGCCAACCCCGGATTAGTTAATATCCTGGTTGATTAACTAGGTGGATTCCCCCTATATAGCGATGTCATCTGCTACTAAAATATACTAAAATGAAATCCACCGCAATTCAACAGCCCGGCGGTTGAGCAAAACCCGTCCTTGCCATGTCCCATCAGTCCCTCCGACTTGATCGTTTCACCACTTTTCCTCTGGCCATATCGACCCCAGCCGCATGATTTCTGCGGTGAAAAAACACATGAGGACCACACTTTGGGGTCATCTTTTCTGCACCTGTTCGTGGCTCAGATTTATGCTGAATCTTCATGAATCTTCCATCCGGATCCATCTGGTAGCAAGCCTCTGGAAAAACGCCCTCGGCACTGAGAACAAAGTTTACAAGAGTTTACTGTACCTGTTGCCTGCGGTTTGCTTTGTTTCCTACTTTGTTTCCTAAGGATGGACAATTGGGGTTTGCGCCAACCCTTGGTCTATGTCAGCAACAAGAGCCGGTGGACTCCTCAACGATTTCTCTCCAAAGTCATGGACCGTTTCGTGAGCATCGAACCAGGACCAGAATTTTCTGCTAATCGGTTTGGGATCTGCAGCTGGAATCTCCAGGATTCAGTGACCGATGCTGAATGATGCTTGATAGTGTACAACCTGCCCACGAAGGTAGCACAAGCGTTCAAATCTCTCCCCTCACCTGACCATGGAGCAAGTCCGAAAATCACACAAATGTTCGAAGTCCACAAAGTCCATGTCAACTGAAACCTAGCAGCCTACCGGCCCATCCGGCCCCGAACTTCACAAATATCACCTATGTTGCCTATGTGTTTCTATTTTTTGGGCGATTGCCTCTCCCTTTTGCTGGTCAAAGCAATTGCAACCTATTTGAATTTTATATGCTATTTTTGTTCAATCTTCCTTGGAGTTGCTAGCCGCGCTTCCTAACTACGGGCAATGGCTCAGATTCCCGTGCTGTGGTGACTCGCACTTTTCTTCAGAAAGTTGGGCAACTGTTCACGCTTTTCGCCTGAATTGCTTCAGAAAACTTATTCTCAAAACCCCATGGAAAAAGACATGGCCATGTTGTGCCCCCAAGTGTGGTTTCACGTTGTTTGATGTTGTTTGATTGTCCAGCCATGGTTCTTCCATGGATGGACCCAGTCGCCGCTTCCACAGGAACTGAGCATCACAACTGCTTGGGCTTGGCCCAACCCACCGGCGGCACCGGCAATTCTTTGCTTCGCCGTGCGACGCACGGACTCCGAATACACGCCGACCTGCTGGGCTCTGCGGCTTCTCCCTAGCCATCAGTGGTAGTTTTGACATCGTTGTGACGTCCTTCAAGCCAGGTTTCTGATCCAGACATATCCTGATTTCTAACGTGTCTAATTCTAACATGTTCAAACCCAAGAAATCCCAAGAATATGTACAGTAGGAGTTCATATCCTACCCACTTGAGGCTTATTACCACTTCAAAAAATGGGCTTCAGCATCTGTTCCAGGACCATGGTTGACCGATGTGAATGGGATCATCATCCCAGGTCAAATGGACAAGAAACCAGAGGTTGGAAACCACCATCTGGTGGTTAGGAATCCAAAAAAAATAGGAAATATGTTAGGACATAGTTTGGAAACCAACACAAGAAACCACCATAGATAGGTGAATCTGTCCTAAATTCTTCAAAGCAACCCTGATTTTGCTCAGCAGATCTGGCGGTGAAACGACTCATTAGCGCTACCAGGTAAGGCAGCAACACGTACGAATTCCATCTGCATATTTCCTATCAATCTCAGCAGGATTTACCGTTCCATATAGGACTATTGGTTTGGTTGATATGCCTAGGTGTTTATCAATGTTTTAAGCTCAAACATATCTCAATTCAATGTATCGAACGCCTCCACCAGTTCCGGTCACATTCCCATCGCCATCAGCCACTGTAGCGCCAGCAGCACTGCCGTCGTCCGCCACGGCACCGTGCCCGGCGCCGCACCAGTCGCGGCTTTGCGGATGGACGTGCTGGTGCCCGGGCGCTGCTGGACCGGGCCGCCGCTGCTATCCGTAAAGTTCACCACCTGTTCAGCGGCAACAGGGAGAGGGCTGATGCACCATGAAAATATATGAAAATGGCAGCATTAACAAAAAGAAGAATAGAAACAGATCGTAAAACTATTCGTTGATCATTGTCATGGTGTGATAAATTGGTATAACTCATCGATGAGTAAGACTTCACGTCCTGGTGAGGATGGGTCACGCCTTTTTTTATGGCTCTAATGATAGATATGTAGGAAATCTGCAGGATCTACAATGATGGGCTTCACTCGGTTTACTTGGGTTTCTTCTAGGATGGGTCGCGGGCTTGATTTCCCCCGCCAGATGGATCGTTTAGTATGAAACATGAGGAACATGGATCCTTTAAGATCCTTTAGTATGAAACATGCAGAAAAGTGATAGAAAATCTCTGCGTCGCTGAGATTTAACATGTTGACACCTACTTGGTGACCGTAGCGCCGTAGCGCAAAAGCTGCCTCAAGCGTGGTGTTACCATTGACACTAGAGTCAGCTAGAGGTTTCATGCCGTTCTTTCCTCCCCCTATCCTGGCCCTGGCTATGACTTTGCGGCTGCCATGTCGTCTCAATAGGAGTTCCATCCGAAGGGCCGAAGGGTTGAGAAGGACTTAGGCCTTTGAACATATCCCAGGAATTCCCAGGATATAGTTGTATAATGTTGTATAGAATATAACTTTCATATTATGTAATTCACTGTAACTGGTGGACAGTTGCGCGAACGAGATCCGATCACAGCCCCCCATCTTCATAACCAGCCTTTCCAGTGTTGAGTCCTCGTATGGCCACCATCAACTTCACCGCACCGTCCTTAGGGCAGCTGGAAAATCCTTCCAGAAAATCAGCTTTTGACATGTTTATGGCTGGGAAAATCCAGCTGTAAATGGGGAATTGTCAATTGCTATGTTTGACTACCAGAGGGTAAAGCCAGTAGGAAATGGGAAATGATGGGATGATGGAGGGAGAAATATATTGAAAGCATCCCCGATTGGGCCAACTGTCGTTGGATATATCCCCGTTTGGGTTGATGTTGGTGATGACCCCAAGTGGTGGAGTATTGGGAAGGGTTAGTATTGGGTCTATCACATTTGGTGAGCTTGTCTTGGTTTCAAACAAGAAGGGAATATGTTTCAATACTGCTATTCAATGGATCCGTGACAGTGGCTAGTATCCAACAACAGGGTTGAGCACTTCCGCACTTGGTCCATGTGCATCCGAGCCGGCACATGGTATACGGTATATCCCAGTGATCAATATGGCAAGCCCCGGTAAGCCCCATTTGGCAGGACGTTTCATCCAAATACAAATTATCGTTTGATGAGTCTATCATATATCCTTTTAAAAAGGCAATGACGATGATTCGAAAATTTAGGTATGCCCCTGCTAGAAACAAAACAACCAGCGGGAGGCAAATCATGGGTGAGCCAGCAATGAGCAGTAATAATTATAATACGGTCATGAGGAAAAAATGGTTGTCCAAACATGAGGAGATACACCAGGTTGTCCAATGGAATATAAACATGAACAAATGCAATCCATCAAGTACTGGATAACGAAATGGGTTTCTTATGTTTCTTAAACAAGGGTTATAGACCAACCTTTGTTGTCCCCTCAAATAGACCACTTGGGGTTGTTTGGGTGTGGTTGCATGGGCCAAGACAAGGGGTAATGTCATGTTCTTCCCCATGTTGAGCTTCACATGTTGCTCCACCGCCAGAACGTCCAATTAGGGTAAATCAATCTGACAGGTGATATGAAACTACAAAAAATTCGACTGAATTGACATTTACCAACGCAAAAAACGTCTAGCCGCCCTTGTCAAACAGACCCAGTCTAGAAGTGATAGGGTCTTGCCCAGCTGCAGGTATCCAAACATCTCGAAGCTGTACCTTTGACCAGGCAACATTTCACCACCGGTGGCGCAAGGGGTACCCGTTTGGACGCCGCGTTTGGTGCTGTTTGGATTCTGTGAGATCACCGAAAAAACTGTTGGCTGAAAGAATGGCCCTACGTAATTGCCTGGTCCACACGTATATTTCCAGGAAAAAAACCACACACACACACACATATATATATATATATATATATATTTGTATATATATATATATAATATATATATATTGTATATAACGTGTGTATATATATATATATTCCTTGCAGGGAAATATGAGTTTAACTCGTCCTCAGGTCATCACCTAAGATAGGCGTGGATCATCCAACGTGTGTGGATCCTGGATATATGTATGTGTAGTGTGTATATATATATATATACACACGCATATACATCCATAATTTGCCCGTTGACGTCAGGAATTGTCCATTGCCATTTACCGGACTTTTCTCAACCTTCTTCTGATTCTGTGATTTTGGCAACGACTTGCATCTGAATGGATCTCGGCCATCTTCGGCTTGCCGTTGGACATTCCCATCGACCAGGAAAAGGGGCTTCTGGGTTTTGGTCACTGCTGCGGCCGTGCGAAAATAAGAAAGCACGGCTAGCGTTCCATTTGTTTAGGGATTGATCACTATTAGTCTTTATGCCATTAAATCCCAGTACATTAATGAATCATACAACCATATTCGTATTCATAATAATCTAACAATGTTCACACTATCCCATGTTCATCGGTTTTTCAAGGCCGCTCGACACAGCTTGGATCCTTTACGTGCAGCTTGTTCTAATGATTGAGTTCATCTGTCGATCCGGTGTTTTTAATCTGGGTTTCTCTGAAATGAAAACCCAAGATCAAATGGTTTATCATCATCGTTCCCATCGAATTGGCTATTTTGGGATCTCCTCCAAACCAGATACCCCCTGGTAAATTAACATAACTATGGAAAATCACAATTTTTAATGGGTAAATCCACTATTTCAATGGCCATTTTCAATAGCTATGTTAGTATACCAGAGGGTATCATATTGATTCGAAATAAGTTTGAAAAAAAAAACATTGGCCAGATCCCCATTTTAGTGAGACACCTCCTATATGGTCCCGGTCATATGTTCCAATCCTACTTTTTACCTTGGTTTCCGGGGGTTAAACTTAATAGGGGGAAGGGATTATTTATCAGAATATATCACTAATAAGTTGGTTTATAAACCCCAGAAAGTGTAGTTCGATCCTCTATATAATCCCATTAACTATATATGTTAGGATGTTGCTCTAACACGTTTTCTTTAGGATAAAATTGGTTGTTATTTAACAGTTATTTTTTGTTATTTAACAGTTAGTTTTTTGTTATTTTGTTATTTTATTTGACAGTTATTTTTCTGTGATTTAACTGTTTTTTTGTTATTTAACAGTTGTTTTGTTATTTAGCAGTTATGTGTTTGTTATTTAACAGTTATGTGTTTGTTATTTAACAGCTCTTGTTTGTTATTTAACAGTTATTTTTTCATTTAACGGTTATTTTTTGTTGTTTAACATTATTTTTTTTATTTATCAGTTATTTTTTATTGAACGGTTAAAAAAATCGATTAAATAACGAAAAAACATTGAATAACAACAAAATGATTAATTAATTAATTAAATCCAAAAAAAAAAGATTAAATAACGTATTTTGCTTGTGAAACTTGTTATTTAACAGTAGTTATTTCCGCTAAGTGGCCCATGAGTGTCCCATGAGAAAAATAACTGCTAAATAACAAAGTTTCACAAGCAAAATACGTTATTTAATCGTTTTTTTTCCTTTGGTTATTTGATCGATTTTTTGATTATTTAATCAATCGTGTTTTTTTGTTTAATGTGTTTTTTTCCGTTATTTAATTTAATCGATTTTTTTCGGATTTTTAATCGATCTTTTAACCGTTAGATAACAAAAAACAAAAGTGTTAAATAACAAATTTCAAACAACAAAACAACCATCCGGATGCAGCCGGCAGAGCAGAGAAATATATTCTAAAGAACCTAGCCCAGAAGCTGGTAGAGCCACATGCTAAACTATATGTCTTATGTCTTCCCCTACTTTTTACCATGATTTCTGGGGTGAAACCGGGCTGCCATGTAGTGCATCACCTCGCAGCATCCACCCACAGCTGGCAGAAAGGTCCGATCCACCGATGCCACCAGCGAGCCAACGACCTATGGCAGACAGGTCCAAAAAAAACACAACGGGGGGATGATATGGGTTTGTCTGAAAATAGGGTATATTCCCAATTATAGCCATTTAATAGGGATAATGATCATTAACCATTGGGTTTAGGGGTACACTATTTTCAGACACACCCATATAACCAAGGGTCAGTGGGGATATGATGGATATTACATTCGAATTTCATTTGGAATTTAGGGATATTGATTTTATCATTTACTGGGATATACGGGATATCAATGAGGTATAACCAACAAATACCAAGAATGATCTGCGATTTGACCATGAAACATGGGGATATACAACCAACTATGATAATCATAATGGGGATATCTACGTCAATATACATCTATCTATTATATATTATGGGATTTATCTAAACTAGTAACAGTATGTAACAGTATTGACTGTAATTGGATGTGTCTGCAAATCAGGGATACCCATAAAACAGAGCCATCTCGATAGAAAATGAGCCTCCTTCGCGCCGGATTTTGGGACACCCATCCTTTTCAGACAGACTCACATTGGGTTTTACGGTATTTTACAGTATGAAAAGCAATTGGTGATTTAATATTTAGTATCTGGTATTTACAAACGTCTTTTTAATATATCAATTGGTGATTTCAGATTTAGTGCATTATTGAACAAACGGAAAATACGTTGTTTCATCATGTTAATCCACACAAAAGGGGAGTGCATCCACAAACGTGACAGAAATGAGGCTGTGAAGTCGCAAGGGCGGGATGTTGAGCCACAGGAATGTGGATATGGGTAGTTCTGAAAATAGTGTACCCCAAAATCCATGGTATGATCATCATTCTCCCTATGAAAATGGCCTTCTCCATGCGTTAACATGCGGGGTAAATTTCCATTTCAGACACCACGATTTCAGACACCAAAAACCATCAGGCGAAACGAAGAAAATTTCCATGGTCCCCAGGGATCACAGGTGAAACTCTGTGGAACTGAAACGTCTGGATGAGTTTAAAATTCCTAAAAAATACGGGGCTCATACAGACTTATTCATTCATGGTGAATAAAAAAAAAGGAAATGTGATAAATCCATTATAAATCCCAGGGAGTGTACCTTTTGGTCAAGGCTAGCAATGCTAGCAACCTTTACCGCCCACCTCGTTGCACTCGTCGGCAAAGAACACGTCATAGCCTTCCTGAAAAAACCCACGGGACAGGCCGGACAGGGCAAAATAGGAGAACTTTCACCAAACATACCCTCCAGTAAATTAACATAGACCCTGCCAGATAGGGGTTGGGAGATTAGTTTCCTTTGAAAATTGGTTATTTTCAGGGTCTATGTTTATTTAACAGAGGGTAACTGGGACAACTGGGACAACTCAGCCAGGTATCCAACACTGGAAAAATCACATCCTGCCAGTCGGCTTGGCGAAATCTCAAGGCCAGCCGGCCAGCCACACTTTTTGGGATGAGCTCACCATGTACGGCAAAGTCGTTGTGAGGTTGCCCTTTTATTTACCCATAAACCATATAAATATATATATATTATATATAAACATAATATAAAATATGATCTGATGCTATAAAACATAGTATAGTATCACGCAATACGATATGATATATAATATAATATAACAATAGTATAGTATGACATAATATAATAAAATAAGGTAGAATCAAATATACTAACATGTACATTACAATACAATATACATAATATAATCTGAAATTATATAATACAATACATTACTATACAATATGTTATAATATAATGTGATATGACATAATATGATAGATACAATGTAAACTACTGTAATAAAACAATATAGATTATAATATAATCAATATCATATAATCATATATATATATAGATATCACAATTTCAAGGGGTTATGAAACAGCTGACAGATGCAGGCGATGGAATCACCGGAGCCAGCAGTGGTTGATTGCTAGTGAGTTCGTGTCGGTTTATAGGTTGGATCTATATAGGCATAAGATGGCATAAGTGGGTAATCACCCTACCAACCTTTTTAACCTACTTACGATTAGTAGGATGAACCACCAAGTAACTTGGGGGTGCCGTTCCAGTATATGGCCAAAACCAAGGGGTTCTGTCCTGGCTTATAGGTGTTCTTGCCATGGTTATGCCCATAAAAATTACCAAGTGCACCCCCCAATAGCTTAAGATAGTTTATAAATGCCATTCACACTAGATATGTACCAGAAACATCCATAAACCCTGGTTACTTTTAATCCATACCCCGGTTATCCATGCAAATTCATCGCCGGAACCAGACAATATCAATTTTGCCGAGCTTCCACTTGCTCCTCGTCGATCCGGCCGGCCACCATTGCGGGACCGAAGGACACCTGCTAGCTAGATGGATGGATCGATCGACAGATAAACACAGACAGATAGACGGATGGATGGATAGATAGATTGATAGACAGATAGACAGATAGACGGATAGACAGGTATGTAAATAGGTCACAAATGGGCAGATTGACACACATACAGGTAGACAGATATACAGAAAATATGGTCGCAGACAATTAGATAGATTTACATACAGACAGACAGATAGCGGGCCGAATAGCTAGGTAGCTAGCTTGCTAGCTAGATATATAGATAGATAATTAGATAGACAGATAGATGCGTATATACGTAAATAGACAGTTTGACAGATAGAGAGAGATGAAGATAGACAAGTAGACAGATATACAGAGAGACAAGTGGACAGATAATCAGATAGACAGATAGATAGATAAGTCATTCGACAGATAGACAGATAGACAAGTAGGCAGACAAACAGATGGATAAATAGATAGACACACAGACAAATACACAAATAGACAGGCAAGCGCAAGTACGGTAGACAAACAAATATGTGACATGTACTGTACTGTATACTTGTATATATTGATGCTGTGTGTATACGTGTATGTATATATATACATATGTGGGTTCTCTTGCATGTACGAGAGTAATTGCTAATATGTATACACATGTATATACACGTATTTCGATACAATCGTCGGCTCCAGCAAATTTTGTAGCTACAAGTGGTATCTTGGTAAATGTTCACCATTCACGAACCTGAAATTGACATCATGTCATCATGTTTGAGAAAGTCCTTCCGTCTTGGATGCGCATCCCACTCAGTGAATGATTCATTCATTCCTTTGCAGCCAAGTCATATACTGGACATTACTGGACACAATGAGCAGTTAAATATTCATCATCCAGTTGGGATTTCTGTGGCATGCACATCGAAAAGGCTACCCCTACCCGACCCAACTTCACTGATTTAATGAAAAGCATCAATTCCAAATTCAGACACAGCCGTGCCCCCAAATTGGCTTTATATCCAATAATGTTCCCGTTTTCATATCCTCACAACATATTTGGTTCCATACATAGCAAAGTAAATTCCATTGGTAAATACCCATTGTCCATAGTACAGGATGCTATAATCCCCGACAGCATTCTTCTATATCCGTCTTAAGAATTATCATTGTCTGTGTAACCCCCACTATTACAAATGATCCATATACTCCCCTATTAAATCACGTTGAGAAGTTTTCTATACTTCTGTTAAACTCCATCTTATACTCCTTCATGAATTGGAAGATATGCATTGGGGTTCAGAATAACATGTATCCCCGTTATACCCAATATTGGGCCTCTCTGAAATTGGGGGATGAAACCCCTCAGTTATAGCATTACAAACTGGACACATGACATCTTAATACTGGTTGGTGGGCTTAACAATCTTGAAAAATATTCGTCAATGGGAAGGATGACAACCCATATATTATGGAAAATAAAAAAGGTTCCAAACCACCAACCAATTTTAATATGTTTTAATCCATTAGAATTGGGGATACCCCATTTTCAGACCCCAAAGAAAAACCTATGACTTCGATTGTGTAGCCGCTACTACCCACCTGACCAGTGATCACCCCGGGGCTCTCGTTGTCGTCGAAGAAGGGCAGGAGATGACAAACATCCGGGTTGACGCATCCATAGATCTCCTACACATGGATAGCTGAGGGATTTTTTCTATGGGAATATTGGTTGGGGGGTCATCATATTTCAGGATGGATGCACTGGGATACGTGTGCATTCGTATAATCAAAGGAAGTTGGGAAGCAATACTTCCGTGTTACGGACAAATAGAATTCTGCGACGTGAAATGATGCAGGGTGGTAGATCACATAACAATACATAACATAACAATACATAACAAAAGAATAAGAAGCAGTGGAATTGACTTTGATGAAGGGTGGTGATAATGACGGGTGGTGACGAAGGGAAGTGGTGACGATGGGAAGTGGTGACGAAGGGAAGTGGTGACGAAGGGAAGTGGTGACGAAGGGAAGTGGTGACGATGGGAAGTGGTGACGAAGGGAAGTGATGATGAAGGGGAATGGTGAGGAAGGGAGGTGGGGACGATGGGAAGTGGTGAGGAAGGGAAGTAGTGAGGAAGGGAAGTGGTGACGATGGGAGGTGGTGACGATGGGAAGTGGTGACGATGGGAAGCGGTGAGGAAGGGAAGTGGTGAGTTGGGGAGGAAGCCGGAGCACGAAACCGTGTGTTTTTCCGTGTAAAGTGGCTGCAGCCGGCGATGAAAGGTACCTCGTGTGTGCGGCGGTTGCGGCTGCGGTCGTTTGGTTCCTTCTATGTGTTTTGCAACAATGGTGGTTCCTGTGTGTGTAGTTCTATGCGTTTCTTGAAGTTGTGGTTGCAGATCGCATTGGAATGGCTGCATGAATGTTGCATGGGCTTTGTTTTGGGGAGGAAGCCGGAGCACGAAACCTTGTGTTTTTCCGTGTAAAGTGGCTGCAGCCGGCGATGAAAGGTACCTCGTCTGTGCGACGGGTGCGGCTGGGGTCGTTTCTGTCGCGAATTGTTCCTCCTATGTGTTTTGCAAAGAGTGGTTGTTCCTGTGTGCGTAGTTGTAGTTCTATGCGTTTCTTGAAGCTGTGGTTGCTGATCGCATTGCAATGGCTGCATGAATGTTGCATGGGCTATGTTTTGGGGAGGAAGCCGGAGCACGAAACCTTGTGTTTTTCCGTGTAAAGTGGCTGCAGCCGGCGATGAAAGGTACCTCGTGTGTGCGACGGGTGCGGCTGGGGTCGGTTGGTCGTTTTTTTTTGCCGCAGTGTAACGGTGGCTTGAAGCTGCTTTGGGTGTGCTTGTGTGTGCGTAGTTATAGGGTGTTTTGGCATCTCCGGTTGCAGCTCGCATTGGAATGGCTGCATGATGTTGCATGGGCTGGAAGCCCGGAGCACGAAACCGTGTGTTTTTCCGTGTAAAGTGGCTGCAGGCGACGATGAAAGGTACCTCGTGTGTGCGACGGGTGCGGCTGGGGTCGGTTGGTGTTTTTTTTTTGCCGCAGTGTAACGGTGGCTTGAAGCTGCTTTGGGTGTGCTTCTGTGTGCGTAGTCATAGGGTGTTTTGGCATCTCCGGTTGCAGAACGCATTGGAATGGCTGCATGATGTTGCATGGGCTATGTTTTGGGGAGGAAGCCGGAGCACGAAACCGTGTGTTTTTCCGTGTAAAATGGCTGCAGGCGACGATGAAAGGTACCTCGTGTGTGCGACGGGTGCGGCTGGGGTCGGTTGGTCGTTTTTTTTTTGCCGCAGTGTAACGGTGGCTTGAAGCTGCTTTGGGTGTGCTTGTGTGTGCGTAGTTATAGTGTGTTTTGGAATCTCCGGTGGCAGATCGCATTGGAATGGCTGCATGATGTTGCATGGGCTATGTTTTGGGGAGGAAGCCGTGAAGTGTGAAGTGTGGAGTGTGAAGTGTGAAGTGTGAAGTGTGGAGTCTTAAGAGTACAGTGTGAAGTGAAGTGTTGACTGCGAAGGGTGCAGTGTGAAGAGTGCAGTGTGAAGGGTGGAGTGTGAAGTGTGCAGTGTGGAGTGTGAAGACTGCAGTGAGAAGTGCGAAGTGCGAAGTGGAGCTTCAAATGTGACATGTGAAACAAGACACCACTTTCGCAGAGTGCACGCACGCACGGGCTTGGCTGGCGCACGGCGCATGCAAGTTCTATAGATGAGAAAGGTCTTATATATATCTTTAAGGCAACTTCCGCCCCGCCTCGTGCGGGTACTACTGGTATATATATATATATGAACTATTGGATATCTAGAGCTGTTTGGAAATGGGATATACCCCAAAAAAACAACTGGTTGAAAAAAAATGCTACTTCATAGCCAAAATGATGATTAACCAGTGAATTTGAGGGTACCGAATTTCCTCAGACACAAGTGGACCGGATGGAAATGTAGAGGACACCATGGGTTTTTTTACCCATCGAACAGATCACTTATCCGCTTGGTGAATATGCACCTTGAAACCCATTTATCTATTGAATATAATATAGGTATGTATATATATATATATACATATGTAAATATACGATATCCTTTAGTTTTGTCTTCCAAAACTTCTGGGATCTCTGGCAACTTTTGTAAAATCCCCGCATTGACCATGGATCCAAATTGGTCTCGAAGCATCCACTGTGGTACCAATGAGGTATTCAAATATGGCTGGTTGGAAACTGGAACACCCGAACTTGTTCATGGCAAAGAATATATTATCTATAAATGATAAATGGATGTTGTGACACGGCTCGTACTGGTATGGCTCAAACCTCTTGCTCCACTGGACCTATGATCTAACCTGGCAATGCCAACACACACAATACATTCATGGGAAAATCATCTGCATTTATGTGCATACACAATGTCTTATGTGTATATCTATATATCTACTGATTTTAGAAATACTGCTTGTGATTCATGATCATGCTTTAATTTACATGGATGTGAGTAAGGGACTTGCCATTGCCGTGTCGTACCGACGGAGGGTGTATGGCCATTTGGCAGGTTCCCAGTTTCCAGTCTAGCTGTGGTGCATAGTACCAACTGGATCCGGAGTTGAGAAAAAAAAATCATATGGGCCTTGTCTAAATTGAGATTTTTAGTTGAATAAAGTCCGGATTTTTGATTGGCTATTTTATGGGTGTGTTTGAAAATGATAGGATACCCTGCTTAATCATCAGTATCCCGGTGTCCAGATTGAAATCGCTGTTTGGGGGTGAATCCCCCATTTTCAGACACATTCAGCATCCCCGTGATCTTTCCAACGATTTCAAACGGTTGATAAACCTTCAACAAAAGTAAAGTCGGGAAATCATAATATACTGTACTATATGATTATCCCCTTGGAGTGTCATACTTTAGCCCAATGGCCACTTCATTTGGCGTAGAATCAGAGCCACTTTTTACCTTTTGGGAACCGATCGGCCTGGTGGAATGTATTGGAGCGACCCCCGAATCAAGGCATGGAAGATCCACCAATTGGCGTACCCTACCCGCTGGTAAACATACCAAAAAAGGATGGAAAGATCCACCATGCTATCAATGGGTAAATCCACAATTTCAATGGGCCATTTTCAATAGCTATGTTAGTTTACCAGAGGGTCTCATATTGATTCGAAATAAGCTTTTCAGACAAACCAAGTGTCTTCTCAACCCCATCCCATCCGGACCATCCCTCCCCGTCTCCGACTTCTGCAGGCACTCAAAGCGTGCCGCTTGGCAGCGCAATTGAGGGGCTCCGACGAAGCCAGGGGAGCAACGAAAGCCCCCTGAGGAACAGATTTTGGAATGGACTCAATCCCATCCCCCAAAATATGATAACCACTGCAATAATTACAAATAACCTCATAGAAATTGGGGGTTTCCAGGTCTGTCTTGAACCAACAGAAATGTGATGTTCACCAAATTTTTCACCAGGAAAGTGGGGATTTAACAGATGGGAGCCTTGGCCATCGTCGCTGTAGCCCAGTGGCACCTGGCGTGTCCAGATATACCTGGGGACCTGGCCCTTGCCATCGGTGAACCACCTGGTAGTCATTGGAAATCATCCATTTGGATGGAAGAAAGATGTACCACCTCCAAGTGGTGTGGCTCAAAACTTCAACCCTGGAAACCATGGACTGGTCATGTTTGAATACAGACCAGCCTTAGATTCAGCCTTTCGGCGAGGAAAATCATCCAACCTATTTCTGGCCATGGCAGATTGGGGCGACAGATGGATGGCCAGAAATTGTTGACCACGACCCCCAATGATGCACAGCCTGTTCTGGATTTGAGCAGAAGCAGTAAGGTTCCACCCATTTCCTGAGCGCACAGGATGTGGCAAGTACAAGTTGTGAGACACAGCCTCAAACCAAAAAGATAGAAAAGTAATTTTACTAAATATGTTTTTATAAAAAATGTTAGAAATTAACTGATCTGCTTCTGTAAATCCTCTGTATAGTTAGACATATACATACACATCACATGTACATATAGCTGAGCACAAGATTTCAATGGCCATTGAGAGGTATCCCCAATGACCATCCGTACAGTCCTACTGGTTGCTTAGATTGCGACAATTTTATCCCCAGATTTCACCAGCTTGGATTTATTTCCACCAAACACTTCACCATCGAGCATGGATTTTAAGGGCACATCCTGACCTTGCATCCCAGTTGCATAATGTAGTTGGGATCCGTATTGCCTCCCAGCACACAAACAACTTGTAAAACGACACTTCGCAGCCTTCAGTATGGAAGAGGATTTGGGGTCTCTGAAGGCGCCAAATCCATCCCAAGGACCTGAGTTCTTTCATGTTTTTCTTCCAAACCTCTCCCATCCTCTTCTTCACTGCCCTGACCTCTCTACCATCATTTGTTGACGGGTCCGCGAAGCCGATGGTACAAATTATATAGATACAGATACGTAAATTACCTGGTATATTCAAGTTGTTCCGTCTTTTCTTGGGGATCTCCACCCGGATGCGCATCCACCTGCAGGACAAATGAGCTTGGGCGCGCCACCGGTATAGGGCGCCTTGCAAAAGAGCCGGCAGAAGCTCCCAGGCTGAACCTTGGCTGCAGCTGGCACCTTGTAAAAGGTCAAGCGTTACTTAGCTGAGTGGTACGATTTAATTGATTTGAAATCATTGAATATATATATATATACATACATATGTATGTATATATATATATATATATATACATATGTATGTATGTATGCATGCATGCATGCATGTATGTATGTATGTGTGTATGTGTGTGTGTGTCTGTATGTATGTCTGTCTGTCTGTTTGTCCGTCTGTCTGTCTGTCTGTATGCATGCATGCATGCATGTATATGTATGTATGCATGTATATGTATGTACGCATGCATGGATGTATGTATGTATGTATGTGTGTATGTATGTATGTATGTATGTATGTATGTATGTATGTATGTATGTATGTATGTATGTATGTATGTTGTATGTATGTATGTATGTATGTATGTATGTCTGTGTGTGTGTATGTATGTATGTATGTATGTATGTATGTATGTATGTATGTATGTATGTATGTATGTATGTATGTATGTATGTATGTATAGGGAGTTTCCACAAATGGGGGGTACCCCAAAATGGATGGTTTATAATGGAACATCCTATTAAAATGGATGATTTGGGGGTACCTCCATTTGAGGAACCCCCCCATATAATATATAGAATATATATTTATATATAGTATATTCCAAATGTATTAATATAATATGTGCATATCAGAGGCGTAGTTGTATTCCCGACAAGAATGAGGATCCACGCCGCCCGACAAGAATTTTACATTAGCTCGACAAGAAGCATCGTTCTTCCCGACAAAACCACCCCGGAAAGCTGCCCGACAAAAATTAAGAGCCACTCAGCCCGACAAAGATTTTACACCAGCTGTTGAATAAAGTTGCTATTGAAGTTCCTAAGACTATATATTCGCCCACGGGTCTATGATTTTCACCTGCTCGATTTTGGTGGCTTCTGTATTTTGACACACATGCACATCTAGCAAAGAAGCTGCTTCAAAACCACCCTCTCAAGCAGTGCCTTGCGGATGATGGTTGACTATGATGGTTGACTATGATGCTTGACCAATCAATAGCCATAGGCTTACAAGTTCCAAGTTGTAGCTCAAAGGTCAGCTTGTCCTTTTGGCCGCGTCTCGACGACTTCGCTCAATGCTGGCAGGTAATTTGACAAAACGAAGGGTCGGAAGGTCAGAAACAACAGAGCTGGGAAATGACCATCAACCATTGATTACTCTCAAAAAAATCTTTGTCACAAACAGTTCACATGGTGATGAATCACGATGAATAGCGGTAGTGAGTACTAGTATTTGTCCAACAATTCCTACCAAACAACCACTGTGTTCCAAACGCAATGAATGGGGCAATACGGTCATTGAGAAGACGAAAAATGATGTGGCAAACTCACCGTCTTGGTGGGCAAATTTCAGATTTTTCTATGCTCCATTTGTCACAGCGTCTTGAGAAACCCCCGAAAAAGACAGACTTTTCAGCAACCCCTGACTGGAAAAACTTGAATTTCAACCAGCTGCCGTTGAAACTGAAGGATTGGGGGATTCCGTTGAATCCCAAAGCCGCCGCGGAAGCAGCCGCGCCAGGGGTCCGTAAAGGGAGCATTACCAGCCATCAGGGACCGTGAAACATCGAAGTATCAACCATCAATGGGCTATGAGTTCACCCTGTACCGCTGGTATACTTTCACCAGCAAGTATTCCAATTGTATGTTTGTTCTCATCAGAAAAATTGTTGGTAAAATATGGACCCATCATGATGCCAATTCGTTCGCTGGATCATTCGCAAACCATTGTCAAGCATCATTGAACGCATCAAGTATCAACAAATCATAGCACTTAATCAATGGATAGGCATTGTCAACCTTGGTTATTGATGAAATTTCGTAATTGCTTTTTATTCATACTCATTACTGTTACAATTATTGATTCATAACCATTGCAACCAATGGGGGAAAAATATTGCTTTCGGGTAATCAAACCCTTCTGAAGCCTGGTATCCTGGCTGAAACGGACAAACCCAGATGTTGGGTACTTCAAATCACAGGCCCAACTTCGCGTAGCGACGTCAGAGCTTTACAGGGTGGCATCACAGGCTGCGTGTGTAGATGGCAGGTTCATAACAATAGCCATGAAAAATGGATTGATATGGCAGGTGGTGAGGATTCTTATTAGTGGCGAAGACGTTATCAAGCATGCTGGTTTCAGATGATGAGAGTAGAAAAAATATTAATGATAACTTGGGTTAAATAGAACATAAAAATAACTTACTAACAGTGATAAGAATAGCTGATATGTAGCAACATAGGAATGGTCATGTTTACAAAATGTTACTTGAAACATCCATCGTAATCGCTCTCAGCACCATTGTCAGTATCATCCAGTGTAGAAAGACCTGCCCTGGCAAACAACCATCACATCTATTTAAATAACAACTATGGGTATGGTTCAAACATCGAGATACAGGAAGACAGAACTGATTCATCATGGTTTTCAATAAGCCATCAGCGATTTTTAAACAAATCCTGAAGCTTCCAACCTGTCCATTTAAAGAACAAACACCCAGCTACCACAGTGACATTCAGCAGCTACAAACTGCACCCAGATGATCGTCCTGTCAAAGACCCATGAAGCTATACCTTGCAGAATCTCCTAAACCCGCGTTGCAGCGTACAAAATCTATATTGGCCACAGCAATCCTAGGCAGAATCTACATCACCAGCATTACTGTAGGCAGAATCTACATTGGATGAAGCTATACCTTGCAGAATCTAGATTACCCGCATTGCACAGGAAAAAATCTACGTTGTCACAGCAATCCTAGTCAGAATCTACATCACCAGCAATGCTTTAAGCAAAATCTAGATTAGATGAAGCTATACCTAGCAGAACCTACATTACCAGCGTTGCAGCGGGCATAATCTACATTGGTCACAGCAATCCTATTCAGAATCTACATCACCAGCATTACTGTAGGCAGAATCTACATTGGACGAAGCTATACTTTGCAGAATCTACATTACCCGCGTTGAAGCGGACAAAATTTACATTGGTCACAGCGATCCTAGTCAGAATCTACATCACCAGCATTGCTGTGGGCAGAATCTACATTAGATGAGGCTCGCGTTGCAGCGTGCAAAATCTATTACATTGGTCACAACAATCCTAGTCAGAATCTACATCACCAGCAATGCTTTAGGCAAAATCTACATTAGATGAAACTATACCTAGCAGAATCTACATTACCCGCGTTGCAACGGGCAGAATCTAGATTGGTCACAGCAATCCTAGTCAGAATCTACATCACCAGCATTGCTTTAGGCAGAATCGACAATAAATAAGAAATGAGAAGGTGTCTCAGGCTTCATAAAGTCGAAAGCAATCATTCACATATGAGCCTGCCACGGACACACTGACGCCCATGAATTCGGAGACACTGCTTAGCCCCATCTTTCAACGCTTTGCTTTCTTCTTCACAGCAGCAATCCTGCGGCGCTTGCCAGCCACAGCACCAGCTAGACCGTTGAGGCTCAACCTTGGCGAGGTCATGCAGCGTTCCCTCCCACAGGTACTGTCTCTCCTATCAGCCAGCCAAACAGCTATGGGCAAAGCTGTCCACAACACGACGATGAAACAATCAATTCAAGACGTAAATTCCTGCAAAACACTTTGAATGCTGTCTGGATGCTGCCTAGGCTTTCCGGCCCGCATCTGCTCTGCGATCCCTGCCATCCTGACGAAAGAAAGCCAGTAAATGCCAGCCAACAGACTGAGAGAACTTCCTGTGAGCGCAAACACTGGAACAGACAGGAACCTTAACCTACGAAAGATGCACTGAACATGAATCGGATAAAATGCCCCCAGCGCATGCATCGAGGCACTGAGAGGCTTGCAGTGACTGAAACATGTTTGCAGGATCCACATCATCTCGCGCTCGACGGAGCGTCAACTGGTTCGACATGGTGGGGCGAATCCTCATACAGTTCTGCGGCACCAAACTCTGGGTCGCCGGGACCACGGTGTTGTCCTAGAGCACAAAATGGACACAAGGCGCGCTTGATCTATTTCACGCAGCATCACAAGTCAGGGTGCCAAATCTGATCTGCCTAGCTTCCACGGTGTTCCAATCCAAAGCGGGCCCTTCCAGAATGACGTTCATAGTATCAGCAGTTTCGATGGTGGCTGGCGCTGCACTCATCAACTCCTGAGCCATCTGGCTCTCTCCCTGTGCTCGGATGCGCTCTGTTTGCTCATGGACCATCTTGCGCAATGGTTCATCCTGATCAATCTCCGATGGATGCAAGGCTGCACGACCCCAGAAGCGAAACATGTCAGAACAAACTGCGTGCTCAACACTTGTCGAACAAAAGAAAGGCAAGTCCATCTGAGCATGTTGTTGGAAATCAAAACAATCCACTGCCAATATGTTTACACAATGCCCGCTTGACCCAGGAATTCCTTTTTGATCTTCTTCCAAATTGTCTTGGCATCGCACTTGTCCGGGAAGCCAGCGCCCCAGGCTCCGCTAGAATGGCCACCTGGCAAAGTGCAGATCCGATATTGACAGAGACGGTGGAACAGTTTGCATTTGATATCCTATGTCTTCTGGGGAACTTCCTTCCAGCAACTGTAAACAGACTTCCTTCCCTTTGCACTCTATCGTTTTGATTGTCTTGATTTCGACAAACACATTGGCTTCTCTTGTCTGCTATGCAGGCAAGATACGGCATACACGCAGGCTCTGCACTGCTTCCCCGAAGCATGATGGCTCTGTTTCTCCTTGTGGGCCCAAGGCTCCTTGTCACTTGTCCGGCGGCACAATCTGCAAGTCTTTGTTTTCTCAGCAGGGTTTTTGTTGTTTGCCTTCCAAATATTCAGCTCTTCCTCGGATCAGGAGGCATCTTGAAAATGCGCTGAATCTAGCGTTGTCTGCGCGACAATCCCCCATGAAAGATTGAGCCTTAGGTGTTACCGCCTTGAGGTATAGAACACAGCGTTGAGAGCAGTGTCATCAAACTGAAAAGAAAACGCGTAACAGAGACGTTGGAATGTCAAGTTTCTGCGCGCTTCTCTTTTGCTTCTGCATATTGCTCCTGGTTTCCCACAAAAATTCTTGGTATTTTGTGGGTATAGGTAAGATCCAAAAAAAAAATGTCTGAAAGCATGTCTCAGATCAAAGTTGCAACAACCCTTGATCCGCAAGCCGAGCTGTTCCTTATAGGGCCGTCGCTGCTCTTCTGTCAAAGCTTTCCACTCCAGACTTGCCGCTCGGGTGATACGACCCAAGGCACCCTTGGCACAGTTGCCCTCTGACGCCTCGGGTCTAACAACAAAATCTGAAAATATATTGATGGGCTGGCCTCACGACACATGGACGAAACTTGGGTCCAAGTTTCGTCCATCACGGACTTCTGCAGCCGCTCTTTGTGCTCACGGACATAAATTCCTGCAGCAACACAACAAACAGATATAGGGCCTGCATGAGTTGAAAACCAAAAAAAGGTCAACTACGGCTAAAATGCGCTATCCTAAGTTCCCGCAAGAAAGTTCTTCACAAACGGCTTATGCACAGAACTGCCTAGAGCCCCTTGTGCAAGTTGCTTTGGCTTGGCATGCTCCTGTCGGCGCCGCAAAATGATGATGACTCAATGGATCAGATCGTAATTATCGTATCCCATTCCAGGCCGCATTCAAATTGCTCGGATCATGTTTTGAGAACCAGAAAAAAGAAACAAGCCCGCATTGCTGCTGGAATACCTGGTTTACTTCCACAAAGTGACACGCCATCATGACGGCCTCCTGTCCGACTTCGGCAGCAGAAGCACCACATGAAGTCACTCCAACAAGCAATCGCTGGATCAGATCTCTCTTCTTTTCTCTGGCCCCGAAAGGTAAATTCTTTTCTCGGAGCCTTTCTTTCAGCTTTGGCACCTGTCAAAGTTAAAAGCTGAACCAGCCATGCAACCAACAACCACGACAAAGCGTGTTACACTACAGGCCAATACTTCTCGATACTTGGGGATCCGAACAGTCAAAGCCAGAAGATCCTCCTCCGACATGGCCACTGCATCCTGCCAGCAAAAATCATTGGCTCTTGACCATTACCCGGCTGTCCCCACAAGTATCACATTCACCAAAACTATTGGAATTGTCAAATTTGTCTGGAAAAATGCCTCTGACACTTCAGGTGGATCACTGAGAGGTTCCACAGCTGCCTCAGACACGGAAAGAGACACATGAAGGAACGCAAGCTTCTCTCCTGCTTCATCTGAGAAAACCTCGGGCCCAAGCATTCGAAGCAGGGACACTGCTTGGAGACAACGAGTCCGGAATCTCTGCCTGTTGCAGCCAAAAAGAGCTGGTACATCTTGTGAGCCTCCCTATTTCTGCGTCTTGCAAGTAGACTGTGACAAAACAATGCCCCGTAGGTTCAGCACACGAAGAACAATCAATGAGCATGAAAGGGTTTCTTGCAGGTTCTTGCATTCAGCCACATCACAAAAGGAGCAGCAGCTCGGGCCTGACTAGGAGAGTCAAGCAACAAAGCGATCTCTTCTCCAATCTCCTCCCAACTATCAATCTTGGAAAGGTTCCAAGGCTCTATATTCGTTATCATTGCCAGATGTCAATCATTGCAATCTTGCCTGCGCTTCTCTCCGTAACTTGCTGGCGCGCTGCGTGTTCTCAACCTGCGAGCCAAAACCGCAGGCTACGAAGCAACTGACCTCTGGTTCCCAACGACGCCTGTTCAGCATCTTCAGCAAGGTACAAGTACACATACCCCTGAAAGTGAGCAACCGTCTTCGCTTGGACCTTGGCAAACGGGCGCGCACCAATTTGCGCATCCATTTGAAGGGCTTTAGGCATTGCTCCCGCCTTGCATGTGGTACTGTCATCAACATAGACCCAGGCAGAGTCATCGGACCCGCACCTGCCCAACCAGTGTTCTGCACAAGCATAAGTACAACATCTCTGGGCTGCAGCTGAACAGAGGATCAAAAACATTGGATAAAAAAATCGAAGGATAAAAAAAAATGAAAACGTTTCGTATTGTTTCGCAAAGAGAAAATGTATCTTGTCTTTAAGGCGATAAGCCGTTTTTTATCCGGATCAATAAATGTCTTTTTGATCCCAATGTTTTTTATCTGGAAAAAACTATTTTCATTAATCTCCCGCGGCAGCACGCCTGCGAATGGAAGCAGTATAGTGCCCTCTCTCATCTGCACCTTCAAAATGGTGCACGACCTCATCCAACCAATTGAAAAGCAGTTTCACAGTTGTTTGCTGTCAGTGTAAGCGCCAAACGCTCATGAGCACCATCGGGACTCCGCAAATGTCCAAACGCAAGGGTGTCCTCACACAGGGAACAGAACCGCTGGATGCAACATTCTTCCAGAGGTAGCCCTACACATGACGCAATCGTTCCGCGCTTTCAATTGTAGCAGCCTCACTGGAGTGCTTAGGCCCGGACGATACTGGGTCGTTACGTTTCTTGATGCGTTGCCTAGAGTGAGAGGGTTCACCAAACAGCACTAGCATGTTCAGTGGTGACACTTAACACGCGGTCGTCTGAGGGCTTGTCTCTTCTGCGAGATATTCAAATCGCTTCAAGTACAGCAAAAGCACCTTCAACAATGACACAGATGCATAAATCCTACAATCACTGGCAACTGCCTTGATCGCTGGCCTTCGGGACTTTCAGCTGGACATGTTTGCGTAGACTACCTTGGGCGTCGCAAGAAGAGCACCTGCCAAAAGGTGTCCGGCAAGCGAGAACATACGAAAATTTGTTTTACCATGCTTGAACCAAGAACGTGCACCATACGGCGCTTGGAATGGTAACGCACATAAACAAGCCTTGCTGCATCATGCATGTCTTCCTTCCTGTAGGCATCGAGACACTCCTGGCTGCAGGGCCACAATGCTGAACAGCGAGCTTTGACTCGACATGTGTTGGATTTCCTGCAAGCTTTCGCCGCTGATCTCCAAGTCGAGGAAGAAGAACGGCTCCCACTGCTCTTGCCGAGTATCACACTTGTCGCAAAAAAGTTCTATCTGCTTCCATCCCTGGCGCGAAACAAGTGGTGTATGGGCATCACAGCGGAGAAAGTCAAGCGCACATGCACGGAAAATATACAATAGGTTGCATGCAAAAGATGTGCTTTCCCCGAAGCGCAGAAACCAGCGGCACCTGCAACATGTCCAACAGCTTTTCATCTTCCTTCACTAAACGGTCCACAATGAAACTGTAGGCTTCCTGGGCATCTCGCTGGGAATCGCCTGCTGCAAACAGACCATGAGCTCGTGGTTCTAGACCTGCCACATAGTTCATGAAGTCCTCCGGGTCCAGAACCCGTTTCTGCTGCCCAAAGAATGCAGCGAGGTGATGGAAGAGCGTCCTGCCAGCCAACACTGCGCATGTCTCCTGATCAGACTTGCACTTTTTGCGCCATGACACTCTACTATGTGATCACCGGTCCTGGGCTCGTGAAGAGCCGGGTCACTGAGCTTCTGTCGGATTGGCGGGCAGCTCCTATAGCAAAGGCCAAGCCGGCAGGAATTGTCTATGACAAACAGCCGTCCGGCCTGAGGCTCTGTAGCACCGCCCCAAGATGGCAAGTGTTACCCAAGTTCTGGATGCCCTTGACATCCAGAGTCTCACCCTGGCTGGCGATGTGCTTGCAAGAAACATGCAGATGTGACTTTCTGGGCAGCCATGGGAAATTAAAACCTGGTTTTCAGAGTGTTCAGCGTCTTGTCACACCATCGATTTATCAAACAAGAATTCTTTCCCTTGTCTCGAAAAAAAATGCATCGGTCAGCCCAACTTCTTGAAGTAGAGTCATGCCCCTGTTTTCCAACCGTGTCCATTCTCTCAACATCGCTCCATTGGAAGCAGCTCTGGCTGGATCCCTGGCCAGTCAAGAAGTAAATTAGCTTCCCAATCGCTCGACACCCTCTCCGAGCCTGCTCGCAGCCTCTTTTCACACCAGCTGCCTCCGGGCAAACTCAGGGCAGAACGTTTTCAAATCTCTGTGGGCCAAGACTGGTACAAGCACGGAGCAAATGCATTGCAAAGAATCTGACCAGCAAAACCTGCCTCTTCAACATCAGAATCATCCGATAGCCACCGAAAGTCCTGAAGCATTCCGGTCGCAGCACAGGAACTCTGCAATGTATCTAAAGCCATTTGCATTTCCTATGTGGAAAACATGCGTTCGATTGCTACCCATCATCTTAGAATCCTGTCCGGGAAGGCATCACAACCTCCACGGCTACCAACTTCAGCCAGCTGATGTTGTTATTGGAATCCATTCTCTCGGAACATTTCCAGCTCTAATTTTGAACTTTCAGGATCCCTGTGACCCTTGCTAGCTCCATTATAACGTTGCAACATTCCAACGCAAACATCCCTGCGCTGACGAACTCTGTCCTCTGAATGGAGACCTCGCAAGGCATTGTTCCTATCAATCAAGGGGACCTCCGCCGATGTTCCTTCCTGTTCTCCAGGGCATGGAAATCTCTGGAGAACATAGTGACGAAGATCGTGAAGCGAGCACAAGTCTCCACTCCTGAACGACCGGCCGCCGGCATCGGGCTAGGGAAGCAACATTTTGCAGAATGTAATACATTTTAGCTGACTCTGAAATTGATTGAATTCACAACCCTTTCACAGCTAGCTAGTTGCATGGCGGAGGCAAAGAAACGACCTCAAAACTGCATCCAAGGAACGGAAACAGTCCATCACAGTTTGGAGAATCTTCACCAAGCGCCTTCAAGAAAGCGATCGCCATTTCTTGGCATATCTCATCTTTTTCCTGCAATGTCAAGGAGGATTCATCTACTAGCCCATGGGAAAAATAATTTCATCATTCTGTCCTTGATCCCACGCCGGCGCAAGAAGATGTTAGCGCACCGGACGCACCGCATGGCCTCGCCAAAATGAATAAGTAAGCAGCAGAGGCCCAAAATTTACCGTGACACAAGCACGCATACACACAGACACACAGACCCACAAACAGACAGACACACACACACACACTTGAGAATAGAGGAGCTGGCACAGGCAAGAGAATCGAACCTGCCTCACCATCATCTCTGCCGTTTGCAGGCGCAATCCTGCTACCCACCGAGGTCATGGCACCGACACTAGGGCCTCTGAATGTAGTGCTGATGTTTTCTGCGCTGTCCAAACAAAACTTTTATCTTGGCAAGTACGGCATGAAGCCAACCCTTGATACCTGCCTACAACCCACCGTGTCAAGTTTTTCTTCCTTTAAAGAAAGATTGATTTTTTTCTTCATTTTTTCTCTTATTATCTTTGATCTACACCGGTTTCTCTGCGGCCGTTTCTTCAAAGCCAATTGCGAAGGGGACACAAAATTCTCAGTCCAACGTCCACGGCTTTTCATGACTAGAAGCAAATATTCCGCCAAGGGCCACGCCTTGGCATCCAGTCTGTCGTCGTCCGCCCTCAGGTCAGCACGGCGGGAAAAGCAACGAAGCACAGAATGTGGTCAGGGGTCTCGGCAGGATCTACAGTCAAGCGCAATCTCCCTGGGCAGATTCCACAAACGTGGAAAGTAAAATCGGCAGAATCTATATTCAGCGCAATCCAGCCGGGCAGATTCTACATTGCAGAGAGGGGTCTTGGTAAAATCTATATTATGCGCAATCTAGCGGAGATTCCATATCTGAACACGGCTATTGGCCGAATCTACATTGAGCACAAACTAACTGGGCAGATTCTACATTGCAGAGAGGGGTCTTGGCAGAATATATATTGAGCGCAAACTAGCAGAGATTCCATATCTAGAAAGGTATCTCGGCAGAATCTACATTGAGCGCAAACTAACTGGGCAGATTCTACCACGGAGAGAGGGTACTGGGCAGAGTTTACACCAGGTTCTACAATGTGGACAACCTACTCGGCAGAATCTACATTCTGTGCAAACTAACTGGGCAGATTCTACATTGCGGAGAGGGTACTGAGCAGAATTTACACCAGATTCTATATGGCGGAAAAAGAGAAAAAGGCCTAGGCAGAATCTACAGATCATCCAATCTACATCTTTGACCAGTTACACTTGAGTTCGAAGGAAATCCATCGGAGATCGCTTTCATGGCAAATCGCAGTTCGAACCAAAAATGGATGGTCAACTGGTTTGAAAACATTTTAGTGAATGGCCGATTCGTACTAGCGGTTCACTCATCGGCCACGGCTTGGCACTCCACCCCGGGGCCTCTGTGTTTGGAAGCTTCACGTGTATGGCTGGAGCCAATGGCTGCACAAGGCTCCATGAAGAACCACCAAGGGAGGGGCCTTCCCCCAAAGTCTTCTCCGCAGAGGCCGTGAAGCTGAGGCCAAAGGGAAAACAGAAAAATGTTGATTTGTTGGTCTGGTCAGCTGGTTGGTTTGCTTGCTGGTTCTTTATTGATTCTTGCTAGCTTTCGCCACCTTTCTAAAATCAAAGATGCTGTGACCCAAAAAAACACGGACGTATCCAACAGGTAGATATCTAGGATCCACCAGTAAGTATCCAGCCCTAGCATACACTAAGCATAAAGAATACACTGGGCGTAGGAAGAAATGATATATATATATTATATATATATATACATATATCCATATAAATATATATACACACTGAATGAATGATTATGTCGAAATATATTTGTCGGTTGGAAGAGATATTCTTGTCGACCAGAATTACTCCTTGTCGGGGAGAACCAGAATTAGTCGAGCATACGCCGCCGTCTGTGCATATCATGTCTTTATAACTACGCTTATATAATCAAATACATTGGACATCATTGAACACACGAAACGAAAGCCCTTTGCTTTTCTTTTATGGATCGGGATGGGCGCCCGAGTCTCTTGGTTGAAATGGTTGACATCAAAGCGCAGAAGCATCACCATGTGTGTACCATGATCAAAACTAATGGTATCAATGATGATATAATATCAATATTAACTAGTGGTATATTTAACAATATTATAATGATATGATGATAACATATGATAACCATTTAACTAATGGTATCAATTAATGGTATAATATGCTATATCTAAGTATATTTATATGGCTTGTGGTCAACTCATAATGGGAATTGAGCCCAGCAACGTCTCGACAGGCGCTGAGATCCTTAGGCTTTGGCGGCTTTGAGGAAATTGGACCATCAAATTCTGTCCCTATCCAAGGATGTAAAAAGGAGGCCCCAAAGCATGAAGAATGAAGGATTTTTAATGGATTTTTGTGGTATAGCCGGTCTAGCTAAAAGATGCTAGAAGAAATAACATAAGTTTAAGTTTGACCAATTCAACTTAAAATGTATGGATGTAACATGATGCAACCACCATGAAACTCTGCTATTTTTTCCAGGAAATTTAGTTTTACCGGACGAGTCTGCAGGAAACTTCCACAAAAAACAATTCCAGATTTGGCAAATTTGCTGGAAACCTCAACTTGGTTCCTGTAAATGTATTTTCAATCAGAAAAACTGTCGGGATTTGGAAGATTAAGGGATCACGTTTCCTGAAAGATCGCCCAGACGGACCTTGACCCTGAAAAAGGCCCTATTGAGCCACTTTTCCAATGCCCGAAACATCGCCAATGGGTGACTTTCTGCTTTGCCAACCATCGTGTTTGATTCCAACATATTTCAACCGCATCATACATCATACCACATCCAAAACGGGCACAGTGCCGAACGAGCTTCGTACATGCAGGGATTGGGAGGTCCCGGTGCCAGACAGGGCTGCAATTTCTTGCATCCAGACAGTTGCAGGGAGCTGGTACAACTTGCCTTCAACGCGGACGAGAGCTGGATGAGCATCCCACGGACGGTATCCATATCCCCAAGCGCTAACTGGGATGCACCCTCCAAGTGATCCAAGTGGTGCTTTTCAGGGGAATGTACACTATAGGGATAAAGGAAACTGGACAAAATCCGTAAAATGAATCAAAATGAGACATATCAAACAAATAAACACATGTGTCATCACAAAATCACAAGGGATGAGGAAAACAAACTGAGTCACCATTTTGTTGTGGATCCAACACCACCTACGTAACCCTTCCAAAAATGGGGGTACCCCAAATCATCCAAAATTAGACCCTTTAAAAGCCATGCTTTTGAGGATCCCCCAATTGAAGAAAACCCTCATTTCTTTGTGTATCTCTATGCGAATGAGGAGAAGCACCTCATTGCTTAAGTGTCCAACCTCGTCTAGAACGCAAATGCCCACAGCTGCACCTCGGTTGCAGAGATGCACCACGTGGATTGACCATGACTCGAAAATATGGTAGCTAACGGGCACCAAAGCAATTTTTTGTTGGTGTGTTTTGGGTGAATTCATCTGCTTGGCCATCGAATTCGAGGATAGATAGGTTTGAGGATTTCACATGTACTTAGAAGATTTTCGAAGACCTTAGAAGGACTGCAATGCCTACCGCACTGAACAAATCATCATATGGTTTGCTTCGCACGAGAAAAGAACACCTTTTGGGGGGCCAACCACGCCCTTCAACAGTCAACCTCCACCCGTCAGGGTAGCGGAATTTGGGAAATGCCCAGTAGGCAATCCAATTTTGCCATCCAGCGAAATGTCTTTGAATCACCACAAGATGGCCCGGAAAAAAAAAAAACACGTTGTTCTATGGTGCACTGAGCATTGGATGCGAATCCAAATGATCCAAATGTACCGTGGCCATCTGCACAGAGCCCTCCAGCCTTTTTTCACAGGCGTCTTGTCTGCTGCGATCCGCACAACTACGTCACGCAGCTGGTCCACGAGTCGGAACCTTTCGCCACCTCAAAGGTCAGTTCTAAGAAGCCATGGCCTCTGAAGAGGTATCAAAAGCCAAAACCGAGCCAAAACCTGCGAAAAAAACGACAAAGTTAGGCATTTCCTGGGCATGGGCCCCCTGGTGATGTTGCATGGTGTACAAATGTGTACAGCATCTGCCCAAAACAAAAAACCTTTGCGGCAGCTTGCTAGTTGCTGTCACCTAGGAGTTTGCCTTCAGGAAAGCCCCTTTGGCTGGACTACCAACAGTTTTCAACTTCGGAGATTGGTGTCAATAGAGGGAGCACCTACCAAGTGGATAAACAGAAACACACAATTCAGGACCCGGTAAGAATTGGCATTTCCACTCCATTTTTGAGGTTTCCACTCGCTGGTCCTGGTTTTTAGATGTTTTTAGGGCCTCCGCCTCTTGGGATGCATCCACCATTGACTGAGGGATCTTCTCCTCGTCTAAAATTCATTTTACCCCAACGACGTCAGCTGTTTTCAAAGTCATCTCTCTCCAGCCGATTCAAAGAAGCTGAATGGCAGAGAAACAAAGCAAAATATGGCACATCCACAGAGATCTACTGCTATATGAATATATGCATATAATATGATGTGTATATATATATAATTATATAATATAACAATTATATATATACAAGATGTATACAAAGATAGATCTACAATTACGCATATGTTCATGCCAACTGCATTCACAGACATCAGCAGTGACACGTGGTTGAGCGAGATCTTATAGACTATCCTATTTATTCCCATCTTCGTCAGCAAATCGACCACATGAACATAGCTTTTTAAGGAGGCTAGAAACTTTCTCTGCTTCTTTGCCGGCCATAGATGTACAACCTCTGTCCATTCATGGGGTCTTTAAAAGGTGCCGTTGCCGGCGGGCCTGGCTGCACCCAACAGGGGTTATGACTGTCATGGCCACCAAGTGTTCATGAGTTGGATCTAGTCATCCACATCAAATGGATATGGGTCAAAAATTCAGCTGCCACAAATGAATTGATAATTCTTAGTATATACCCTCTGGTAAACTAACATAGCTATTGAAAATTGTCATTTATAGTGGATTTACCCATTGAAAATGGTGATTTTCAATAGCTATGTTAAATTACCAGAGGGTAAGGAAACCGTCCTACTTTGCGGAACCCACTTACAAATGGAACATGGTCTTTAAAACATGATCAGCGCAAACCTCGCAGCCTTTTTGTGGACATGGTCTTGACACATGTCTGATCTTGGAGACCCTGCAAAAAACTGATGGCCAAACATAAATTCCAAAAATAGCCACTTCAACAATGGATAAGAAGAATGGTTTGTTCACCTAGGCCATAGTTTCACAAGAATCAGCCTTTTGGAATGGACCAAATACAACAGAAAATATTTTTACAAGCTAAAGTGACTGCCCTGGCTGGAAGGTCGACATATTGCCAGTGCCCGCAGCGGCAACCGCAAATCACATGCATCAGGGAGCGCGCTCCACATCAGTTCGAGCGTCTCCTCGTCACGTGCTGGGATCTATAGCATCTTCATCCCAGGTGGGATGGATGTCTCATATTTGAAACAGCTTGAAACCATGAAACGAGGCATGAATCTCAATATATCTCAATAAATTGCAAATTCACCAGCCAGAAGTTCAACAGCATGTTGAATATCGGAATAGATTCCCTTACTAAGTCTTACTAAGCATCATTCCACTACGTTGCAGTGAGGTTGTCTCCATTGTTGGACTCGAGGGTCACTATCCAAGCTGCCAGCTGGCTCCACTGGGCATGTGGGAAGGTTTTTATGTATCGATAGGATATATCATGATATATCCACATGCATAGGCATAGGTATTAACTTATTAACGCTCATAGTTTCACCCCATTTTGAGTATTGTTCTTTGTCCCCCTTCAAGATCACCAAAGGGGGAAATGTGGTTAATTGCCACGTTTGGTCAATTCTCTACCTTAAATAATCCACCAAGCCTTAGATCCATAGTTTTTTCCTCCCTTTTCTATGGTCAATCCAGAAACGTCGCAAACAGTGCTGGGATGGCCGGAATTTCATCAATGATTATTTCACTACCACCAAAGATCACCTAATATCCATGTCGCTTGGTGAAATCCATGAAATCTAGTGGAAATCCCCCGTTTTTTTCCATTCAATGGATTGGTGGTTTCGGGACATGTTACAGAAAACCACCAATGTTCATGGGAAAACTCCGGACACCTCCCATTTTCACCGGCCCAAACGTCCCCAACAAAACGTCCATTCCGGCTATCGCGCCAAGGTGCACAGCCCACCTACAGAGCCCGGCCAGGGCGCGGCGGGCCTCCGACTCGGTGGGCGCGACCAAGGTTAAGGCCTCCAAAGCCTTGTTGGCCTGAAATGTGCGAAATCGCTGGATATGTTTTTCTGGTTTTATCTGGCAAAATTAGAAAAAGCGATGGAAAAACGGCTCATGTATAGTTGATTTACCGAGAAAAAAAAGTGTTAGTGTTTTTTTTTCCAGTTCGCTGTGTTAGTTTACCAAAGGGTAAGATGTTTTAAGTGGTTAATATATGTTAGTCATTATGTTAGTACCATTTGCTGAGGATGATATATGTACAGATTTTGGGGGATGAGTTTATGATGTATAACCTAATGTCTAATATTCTGGTGATTTTTGGGAATTGAACCTCCGGTTAGAATTTATGATGCAAAGTTGATAGAATCTCGCTGGCCTTGAGGTTATTATTTGCTTAGTCTTCAACTACCCTCTGGTAAACTAACATAAGTATGGAAAATCACCATTTTTAATGGGAAAACTCACTATAAATGGCCATGTTCAATAGCTATTTTAAATTACCAGAGGGTAGTCTTCAACTTTTAATGTGGTGAACTCTGCAATGGTTGATGGTAGACTTCGGGATGGTTTATGGCATTGGGTTTACCACATTAGTATGGAGTATGGATGAATATTGATGGTCTGGTTGGTGGTTTCAACCCCTCTGAAAAATATTAGTCAGTTGATATTATTGTTCCCAATCTATGGAAAAATAAAAAATGTTCCAAACCACCAACCAGTGGTTATATGGTTGTTACTAGTATCTACTTTATGGAATATATAGTCCAAGGTCTAATATTGTGATTGAACTCCCATAATATGCCAGATCTATTCATGGTGAACACACAGCACCTTTTTGGAAATCGAACCTGACAGTAGCAGTGTGGTGATCAAATTGGATAAATGATCGGTTTCCAATACGGAGATACGCTGGGATGATTGAACCATCGGCTTAATTTTGAGGATAGCCATGAATCTAATACTCTTGGTACATAAAGGTTAGTATGTTGAACATATGTATATATATATAATATAAATGAATAGATATAGAGATAAATAAATAGTATATATTGAATATTGGTCCAAATCCCTCAACACCATAAATTGTGTGTATGCGGGTCTTCATGATTCATAGTCGCTTAAGCAAATATTGTAATTAGCTCTGCTTTTGGTTAACAGCTGGTTGATGTTCAATTATGGTTCAATTAAAAGAAAGAAAAACAACTATGATCATACGGAAATAAGGAAATTGGGGTTCAAATTGGGCCCCCAACCAAAGCTACAAATCAACCAACATGTTCTGGCTTAATGACATGTTTGGCTGTGAGCCTCAGTGGCGGATGCAACATGATGGAATCGAATTGGTTTGAACCCCTGAGGGAGGGTTGGTGCTTTTGTGGCATCAAGCCGTATTTTGTCCTAAAAATGCTATTGTTCCAACCAGAAACTGAATTGATTTACCCGCAAAAGGAATGGCTTTTCCTCCCAAACAAAATTTGGTGTTAAACGAGGATATACCCAAATAAAAAGGGCTTGCGGTCTTTGTTCCTATCCTGAAATCCTTGAAACAAACATTGTGGTTGTCCAACCAAAATTATAGGGTGTTTTTAATGTTTTCCACAGCCACATTTGTCAAATGTGATTTGTTTTCCAACAAAAACCTGGGTTTGATGGATTTGTCATTTCCAACAAAGAGATTTAGGTGTTCCAGGAACGGTGTTAAATGTTCTGTGCCTTTTTTTCCATAACAAGGCTGCATTGTGGTCTGTTTCCCAAGGGTTGCCTTTTCTGAACCAGGGATGATGATTTCAGGAGAAAGGAACTCAACAACCGGGCTTCATGGATCAAGTGGTTAGCCCAACATGATACGCAACTTCAAAGGAAGTTTGACGAATCAAACATGGGGAATAGAGAAGTAGTCACTAGTTGTAGAGGTCATGAATGCGACTCGGGTACTGTATGGGTATGAATCAAAATTTGAGACTCACACTGTGCCCAAACACATATGCTCTTGTTTGACAGGATATGTTCACATTCACCCAACCATTTTCACCAGAAAGCATATACTTATATAAAATGTGTAGCTCCCTTGGGGTACTCTTCTGTTCCCAGCAAAAATAGCAAAATATAAATGTCTATCTATCTAATCTAGTCTAATATAATCTAGTCTAATCTATCTAATCTAGTCTAATATAATCTAGTCTAATCTAATCTTATCTTATCTATCTATCTAGCTATCTATCTGTCTATCTATCCATCCATCTATATAGATATATGTATCAGTATGCGTGTAATGTGTGTATTCATCCCCTTTCATCCCCTTGAGGCAACGAACCATCTTCTCTGCCAAGGCGTAGGCCTGGGCGCGGATGAATCCCATCTTGGGCAGTTGAAAACATGGGAACATATTAATAGCAACAAAAAGCCATGAATATGGGGAATTATATGGGAGTTTCCATAAATGGGGATACCCAAAAATGGATGGTTTATAAGGGAAAATCCTATTGGGAAACCTCCATGGATTGAGTTTTCTTGTTGGGAAAGTCTGCAGGAAACCATGTTTTTTTCACCATGAAATATATGGGTTTTGGGGGTTGTGTATATCATTATACATTATAACTTCATATTATGATTTGATTATATATCAAGTATGTCATTATATGGTAAATATGGTTGATCAATACTTGATAATTAACCATGGTACTTCCAATTACATATTAAATTAACCATATAATGCACCACATTCATGGATTATGATATGTTAGTAGTGATAGTAAAATACAATAACTTTCCAGTTGTCCTGCTGGGGGGAGAATGGTAAGCAATCATAGCGTGTTTTCAACAAAATGTACCACCAACTTACATCAATTTACCAACCCCAAGCGCGGTTCCAGGCCAAATCGACACTGATCCAACACTTCAAAAAATACCCATCCAGAATGGCTCCTTTTGGTCCAGCCAGGAGGAATTATTGAGAATTGAGTTGGAACATCCCAACCCATGCAGCAACCCATGCAGCAACCCATGCAGCTCAGCGTCTCGGTCCACGCCGCCACTCTCATTGATGATCTGCAGGGACCGCTCTAAATCTCCATGGCCCGAGAAGCGTCTTTGGATCAACCTACGAGGCGCCGAAACCAAAGACATGGGGATGGGGACCAACATAAACTTAAACCAACTTTTGAAGCAGAGTTCCATAAGGGTTAAAAAACATATGTATGTATGTATGTATATATATACTGTATATTACAGTAAGTATGTTGGCAGATATATATATATATATATATATATACATAGATATGCCGTGCTAATGCTGATGAAAGTAGGTAAAAGTGTACAGCCCCAAAGAAAAAAACTTGCAAATCATTGTAGTTTCCCCTTGTCCTAGATGGGAAAAAAACTTCAACCAAAAAAGTACCAGTAAAACACGACCCACAACATTGAAAAAAAGGACACTGTAAACCTCCATAGCATTATAATAGTAACCCAGTAATCCCCCAAAAAAAAGAAACGTCATCTACCACATTGTACCACAATTTTTCAGTTGGTCCGCACAGCCCACCTTGCTAGCTCGCTGCTGTCCACTGAGGCTGCCAAGCCCAACTCCTTTGACTCGCAAAAAATCCCTGGGGATTTCAACCCCCAGAAGTGCGGACGACTGCTACTCATGCGCTGATATATTGCGCATGAGGGGTTCAGAAAGTTAGACTTTCTGAAGGTCTCATCAAAATGAGCATGCAAACCCAACGTTGACACCAAAACAATTAAGAGGGGAAATCCCACCTAGTGAGATGCTGATTGCGACCATGCTGGAAAGCAAGTGCAAGGGACTTTCTTGCACTAATGGGCATATTAGATTCGGCACCAGCAATATTAGTCACTTTGGATCATCATCCCATTTCAGTGGAAAATGACAGTTGAAACATGTTTTTTTCCACTAACCAGATGGGGATTTACATGATTTACTCCAGAAAAGGGAGACTTCTACCAAACAGCAAGGGTTCCAACAGTCATGATATATAAAAAATATACCCTCTGGTTATTTAACATAGCCATGGAAAATCCCTAAATGGAGGTTTTAATGGGAACGTCATCTAGAAATGGGCCATTTTCCATGGCTATGTTAAATAACCAGAGGGTATATAAATATATAATATAATTATGTATATATATATATATACATAGCCTGGGAAAGGGGGAGCTTGCAGTGTTGTCAATCATCACAAGGTGTCAGGCCGCAAGAATCAACGCTCCTCGCTGCCTTGCAAGCACAGGATGACAGGCGCTGTCAGATTGCCTGGCTGCAGATGGGGAGGTGACGAGAGGATGCTGAATGGTGAACCCAATACCACCGTCCAGGGACGGTGGCATTGCCAACTTTATGGTAACATGGGGCAGTGGTTCATCATTGATTTAATGATTTAACCATCCCCAATATGTCCATGGGATTTTATCCCATCCCCCAAAATCGTAGGAAAAAATGGCAGGTGAATCCCACATCAGAAAAAAAATCACCAAACCCATCCGGAAAATCTGTGGTCCCCTGGAGGCCCTGGATCTTTAATTTTGAACCCTACCTCTGCAAAAAGGCAATCATCTTCCCCAGTTGGGACCAGAAGAAGGAAACTCTGAAACTGCTGGACACCACCGACACCACCTTGCTGGGTTTCTAAAACTTGGAGCCCCCCTTTTCATCATGGCGTTTCCCTTGAAAAGGACCCACAGGACTTTGGTGATACAGTAACCTCCGGTTTCATGACTTTGGAAGCCCCAAGTTCCAGATTTTTCATGGTTGAATCACCCCATGAATCACCATGTTTGATCCTTTTTGTTACGAGATCCTCTATATTTTCGTTCAACCATCCCGTCCCACCTTCAGCGAGGTCTTGGCCGATGGGTTTGCCTAACTCCTCACCTGGATGGAGCCAGCATGGACTCGCAGTAGATGGAAAAAATGCCACAAAGGTATATATATATATACACGGTCAGTGAATAAATGCCCATTTATATCATGTGATATCCATGTAAAAACTCATGACATTCTTATAGAGTATGTACTGAAGGGCCCATTCGGCCTGTTTATCCAGATACAGTAGAACCAACCAAAGTGCAGATATCCAGCAAGGGACCACCATGGGACACCAAGGAGAGGAACTCCTTGGAGAGATCCAATCTGAAAATGGCCATACCCACTGGAAATCATCACCGTGGCTGGAAAATCCCCGGTAACTCAATGGTGTTTTACTGGGAAAACACAGCGAACTCATTTGGGGTGGTTCCATTGCCCTGTTACGGAAAGGTCATCCATTGGGGGTGCCCCTCTGACAAAAAAATGCTTGGTGGTTGAGCCACACATCCGAAAATCATAGGAAAGTCGATTGGGATCATCATCATCATCATCATCATCATCCCAGTCATTGGGTTGAACATCAAGTTATTAGTGAAACCAGCACGCAGTCATGATGTGTGTTTTTAATCCCATGTGAATCACCATTATTTTCTTTCCACAATATAGTCATTTATAATCCAATTATCATCCATTTGTAACCATGGATAATTAATGAGGGATTATAATCCATTATAATAAGGGTTATAATTACATGGCATAGTTATAATAATGCCACCGTTGCATGTATTTCCACTGCCAGAAGGGTCACTGAATGCTCTGCCTCGCGTTTTGCGAGCACCGGAGACTGATCAGCCTCACTTGAGAGCTAACGCCAGCATAGCCGCACCCAGTTTTGCACCCAAGTTTGCACTCAACGGGTGCCTCCTGGAGTATCCGCTTACAAGTAAATCATGAATCCCTCTGCAATTGCTGCTAAATCAGTGTTGCAAAAAATTTGAGCCAACTTTCTGCACAACACCAAAGGGTATGGTTCAGCGACCTTTGTCATCCACATACCTGACGGATGCTGACCCATCAGTGGGATATGTGGACAGCCAGTATGTGCACAAATGCCCCGCTTTGTACCAACACAAGAATAAGGTCGAAGAAGAGAGAGATCCAAGTGTATACCCAGAAACTTAGTGGGTTTCTTCCAAGCAGTACCAAAAGCACAAAAAGTAATATCAACTGTATCAATGGCACGTCGACGCATGATGTTCTGCACACCAGGACACAACCAGAGACGACTGTTTCGGGGATTCTCCAGTGTAAATGATATATGCAGTTGTAAGGCTAGGAGCAAAACTCGGCATGAAAAACGCATCAACCGGTTCCCCTGGGTAACTTTCAGCTGGTCACCTGGTCTCAAGTCTGGAAGTCCAAGAGGCTGCTGGTCTGACCGAAGTCTTGGCGGTCCCCCAGGGCGATCACGTGCCCGGGAGAAGCTATGACAAGGCGTACCCAAATGACCTGCTCGCACCTCTCCAGACATAATCCAGTGTATGATTTTGTTTTGGTTACTAGAATCCAACAAGTCATACATAGCGCCAAAATTAATATCCCACAAGAGAACCGGCCACCCGCACTTGCGGTGTATTGCTCTGCCCAAGCGACCACATCCACTGAAAATTTCAAGAAAAACTGAAACTTTGAGACTCCGCGTAGGATCTAAAGCTTTCCAGACAAGACTTGCACGACGTCCTTTTTTGCTCGCACGGCCTTGTCTCTTGTTGCTTTGCTGAGACTGCCAAAGAGCTGCGCCAGTCTTGAACCCTTCTCGTAATTCTTGACACTTTTCAACGTCTGCCATCGCCCTCTGCTCTGTATCGATGCCAGTGTGCGCAGCTTCAAGGCTGCCTCGTAGCTTGCACCTCCGTGGCGCAACCTGTATGCGTGAGGCTTTCCCAGCGGCTTGAGGCACAGAGGCTCCCAGTTGCTTTCCATGAACTGGTTCACGTCCTCCAGGCTGATTGTAAATTTCTTTGTCTGCACCTGCCCTGTTCTTGAGGTCCAGAATTTGTTCTAGAGCTGGTCCCAAGAACTTCATGTGTTTCAGGTCTATACTCAGCATTTCGTCCCACTGTTTCGTCTTGGACGGAATCCCCTCTTCCGAGGGGTGCAGCAGTATTGAGAAGTGCTTGTATGCTTTGCCGGCTCGCTTGACTGGGAACACAATGTCTTGGACCCGCATGGTGAAGGCCTCGCCTGGCCTCAGGTACAACAAAAACATCAGTTGCAGCACCACGCAAATCTCTAGTTTGTGCTCCATGTAGGCCTGCATGCTCAGCAGACACACTACTTCGTAGGGGATTGGCAATCGCGCTCTCTGTGGGCACAATCTTCGCCACCCCCGCATTGACTGTTGTACCAAGGGTAAGGCTGCCCCCTTGGCCCTGGGCAGATGATACACTACTGAAGCCACTGCATAGTTCGCAAAACTGAGATCCTCCCCTTCTAGGTAACAATGCTCCAGATAATTTGCAAGCATCGAGTCCAACACCTCCAGCGAAGTATCTACTGCAATTGCATTGTGACTCCACTTTTGCAACATCTCCCAGTGTCTCTGATATTTCTTTTGAGTCAGGTGTCCTACTGAGTTCTTTCTCAGCACTCCTCCTACTTTTCTTGACTGCGCTGCTTTTCTCAACTGGCTTCGCCTCTGCTTCTTGACTGAGCGCTGCTCTGTCAACTGCTCTACCTGCCAGGTGAGAGGAACTTCCCTGAGGGGCGCCTCCCGAGCCTGTTGTGTCGGAAAACACCTCTGTTGGTTCTGCGGGAAATTGTCTCCCCGCCCCCTCTTTTCTGAGGGCTGCTGCACCAGCTCACTTCCACTCCCAACTGTCGGTGGATCATCAAAACGGCGCTGTGGGTTCGATGGAGCTGTTCCCCCACGGCTCACTGAATCAGCCGGATTCCACTCACTTGGAATCCATCTAGTCCTAGCCACCAACCCTGTTGAAAGTGCCAAAGCCAAAAACTGCTCAAGAACACGCCTTAGTTTGTGTGATTGTGCTCTTCCCTTATCATATGCTACTGCCGCCGTCATGCTATCCGTCAACACCAATAACCGTTGCCCAAAGTTTGTGCTGTTCCTCAAAAAATGCTTGACTGCGTACAAAGAGGCCCTGGCTTCTAAAACAGGCATGCTATCTGCTCGCAACCATTTAAAGCGACCAACAACTTGCCAATGACGATCAACTGCCTCAAAACCCACTGTCTTGTAATGCCGTTCAACGTCGTTTGGGGGTGGACTATCTTCATCAACCACAAAGTTTCGCTCATCCTCAACCAATACATACCTCCTAGGATCTTTTGCATTGGCATCCTTGAACCTCCACCTCTCAAGATGTTGACCCCATTGTTTGCTACAACCACGTTCGACTTCAGACCTAACAACACCCAAGCCCCACTCTGACGCGTCAACTGCATATACTGTATTGCTCCAACCACTACGCATGTTGTTGAATATTAGAGGACACAAACCATCAAACTTCATGAGCTCCTTCCTCACTGTTTTCCAGATAGGCACGCATTCAAGGTAATGCCGTCTGATGAAGGTGTATACCTCACCAAGCACTGCTAAGGCCTCACGACGGCAAAGTGACACAAAAGTCATATGCCCAATCAAACGTTCCAGCTGTTGTCCAGTCATTCGCCCACGGGAGAGCAACTCCCGGATCGCAATCCTGATCCGCCAGATTCGCTTGTAGGTTGGGCGTAGAACCCCTTTCTCCTCTATCTGCCACCCAAGCATGTTGACGGTTGACTCGCTGAACTCTATCTCATGCACTGTCAAACCTGCTTCCCTCAAACCTCGCACCGCATCCCAAAACTTTTTCTCTACTTCTGTTTTGTCAGTTCCCAACACATGCAAGTTATCTACATACTGCAAATGCCAGAAAGAGCCACCAGGAATTGGAAAACCATCTCGCACTCTATGACATGCTGCCAAACCACTCCTCTCGCATATCCTCTCATTCACACTCTGGCACCACCACAATGCCCAGGCCCAACCCATGGGAACCACCAAGGTCCGTGGGTACACCCAGGTGTCAGGTGCGACAGCCTGGCCATTCACCTCAACCACACCAAGGTGCACAGCTCTGACCCGTCTAAAACCAAAAAAACGCCGCCACTCTGCCGGCAGCTCCAGTGTATAAAAGGCGTTTGCAAGATCTGCTGATGCCAAATACAGAGTATCATCTCTGCCCACCTCTAGCTTTCCCAGCGCATCGCCGGTTGCAAGCTCAACGGTGGATGGCTCTGCAAAATGGAGATTCGCCCTGCGGCAGTCCATGATCAGCCTCAGGCGGTTTTGTTTCTTCTTCACAAAAAAACAGCCCTACTTCTTCCTCCTGCGGCTCCAAACAAAACTCAGCAAGACCTAAGGAATGCAGTCGGCTAATGAAGGCTCCATATTCTTTGGGGTCGTTCAGCTTGGGGTCATTGTAAATCCGCACATCACCACTAGCTCTCAGCTTGGCATGGACCTCATCCGGACCAAGCATTTGTGATGAAAATTCCTTCACCACTTGTTGCCCGCCTTCACCCCAAAGTTTTTCCAGAGCGACGGGTCGTATCTCTCCAGAAGCCAATGAGACGGACGCGGGATCAAAGGAACCGAGTGGGCACGAAGCTGGCGTCTCTCCGTACCCAACACTCACCCGAAGCTCCTCTAGGGCCTCTGGGCCAGAAAGTTGAGGTGGGCTTCCCAAAGCCGCAACTGACTGCTCAATGAATTCCAGGACTTTTTGCTGACCACTACTGATATCACCTTTCGGAGACATAGGGCCGCCCGTCCCACCATGCATCATGTTCAAAACATTGACTGTGCTCTGCACCTCCTCCTGTAGATGCCGCCTTCTGCCAATCCGCTGTCGAACTTTCCTCGACAACTTACCAGCTTCCAGAGATTCAACATGCACGGAGGGCAGTGGGAAAAGTTCCCTATTGACCTGCCTTCCACCTTGTGGCACATGAGGTTCCACGGCCAGCCTTGGGCCTAGGCTGGGCCGCACCTGGACCCTCAGGGGTCCTCCTGCTTGCCCTTCGTCTTTTGGTTTTGGCCTTTTCGCAAGGCCTCCCGCTCCTCTCTGGCCTTCCGCAGACTTTTTGCAAGAGTCGCCTCTCTCTCAGTTTCAGTCCGGACATAGTCCAGCAATTCTGGACAAATCATCAACGTACTGTATTGCCGAGTCATGCCACCGAAGGTTGTCTGCTCCTCCAATGTCAGTCTGCCTCCAACCGCCTTTGACTCTTGTTCACGCGCCTTCTCGGCATAGCTGCATTCAATGGTCTGCAACCTCCTGAACTGCACTTCAACGCTCAAGAGGTTGCACCCATTGAGCTGATCAACCAACAAGGCCTGCCTCAAAGACATTGAAATCTGAAAATGCTCTTGTATGCCCCAGGATGAAGAATCTGCACGTGTCACCTGCCGCAGTCTCTCGTGGTGACCCTCAAAACCCAATCCCTCAATGGCCAAATAGCTGATGCACCACTTGGACGTCCGAGGACCAGTGAGGGTCCACTTCACCGCTGTTTCAGACAAGGCCGAAGCGGCATCCTTCAGCGTCCTCTCAGGCTGACCCAAAGCATTCATCTCTACGGCCAAGATGCGATGATCACACTTGGCGGGGCGTGACATGAAAACAGTGAAAACTGCTCCATCAACACACTCAACAAAAATAGGGATCCCATTCTCCACATGCACTGCTTTGGCACCACGAGCACTAGCCGCCGTAACCCCAACAACGGGGTCTCCATACCTGTAACCCGCAGCCGTCTCAGCCGCCATCCATTTCAAGACACCGCAGGCATGGGGTGCCGCACCAGCAGGCACAAGGGGCCCAGCGACCGCAGGAAGGGCTGCCACCCCAACTGCTGCCACAGGAACAGCTTGTGCCGCAGGTGCTCCCGCTGCCTGGCGCTCTTGGAGAGCGACCTGCCTTGCTTCATCTCGAATGGCCTGCACCTCTCCGACATTCCACATGGGCAGCGCATAAATCTCTGCTGCATTCACCTCCGGAGGCACCACCCCAGGAGCGGGTCGCACTCGGATCCCACGCAAATCACTGTTCAGCAAACCCAAGTCTTCACTATATATATCTCTGTCAGGTGTCACAACTATGTATGAATCTCCACCTACATGTTCAAGGGCCCACCTCTCATGCCACAACCTCGGACCTCCTACATCATACTCGACCAGAATGTAGCGATTCACCAATGCCATGTCTCCTCAATCGCAGCTCAGCAAGCTGTCTCTGAGCTAGCTGCCTAGGGCTCGGAGCGCCCTCAGCTGTCTCCTGTTTCTTAGATGTCCGGGACTGCAAAATCTTCACTGCCACTACCACAGCTAGCAAAAACACTAACAATAGTAGAGCAATTGACAGCAACCCCTGTTCTCGAAAGCCAGCCTCAGGCTTGGGGCCAACTGCCGGAAAGATAGGTGGTCCCTCAAACCGATGCGTTGTCTTGGCGCTCTCACCACCAGGACTTGGATCAGGATTCACTTGTACCTCCCTATGGTCCGCAGATTTCACCGCCAAATCTAGAAGCCTATCCTCCAAAACTCTCTGTTGGTGATGCTGTAGAACCACAATCCCGGTCAAAGCAATGTGTCCCAAACCAAGTAGATACAATGGCGATATATTCAAGGGGAAACGGCCCATGGGGATTATAGCTTGAGCGGTGGTGGTTGCGGCGTATTCCAATCACTCCACTTTGCCAAACCTGTCATTGACCTATATGGTTACAATAACCCAATATTTACAATCCATTATAGTACTATCCCATTTTCATCCATAGTATCCACTTATCATATAGATGTACTATTATAATCCACTAAGACTATAACGATCATCCATTTATTAATGGCTACTATCCCAGGTTTTTTCTCACCCGAAATCGGTTATCACGTGACCGCCGGTGAAGTCCAAGACATCGTCGGCAATCTGAAAGGCTAAGCCCAAGTAGAAGCCATACGTGTAGAGGACGTCCTGGGCGTCGAGTTCAGCGCATTTTACCCATTGGAAAACATGGGTTTTCCAATGGAAAACCCATGGCCTGACTCACCCGTTTGAAACTTGATGTCAAAGTGGAAAGCTTTGATTTCGCAGAAATCAAAGAACAAGGATGGCTTCCTCACTAAAGTGACAGAGGACCTCCAGTGAAGTGCATTGGTCAGCATCGTATCGCCAGATATAGGGATGATTTCCCCAAAAAAAACATCAAACAAGGTGAGGGGAATGTGTCATGGTCCAAAAATGAAGCCAAAAAAAAACATTATGGATGAACATGGCAATTTTACTACAAATAAATGAATATGTCCCGGAACTGTGAGATTTCCGGGTAGCATAGTAGCCTAATTTCACACATCACAGCTCTTCGTCCATTTTGATCACGTCCAAGTGTCGCAGACTTCACAGCGGAGGCCCGTCAGAACGGCTGAAGCTCTGCACGCGGCAGCCAACAAGGAGGCAGTTTTGTAAAAACTCTTCTTCAGGTAGTTGAAGAGCGACACCTTGGGATCCATTTAGGAAATCTAGGATCGATTGGACCTTGGAATTGTAGATGGATTTTCCTGGGAAAACATATGGATGATTGCTTTTTTTTAATGTAATGATGATGAGGAACAGATCCTGTAGAGATGGATTCAGGGAAATTGCTGTAAAGTGACATATAGCTGGATGTGTTTAACCCCATAGGTCGACAGGGATACCTCATTGGCTCTGGATGGTCTAGCTGGATCTTCTGTGGATGGCTTTTCAAGGAAAAAAATGGGTTTTTTATGGGTTTTTTTATGGTTTTTTTAATGGGTTTTTTATGTTTATATTCTTCTTGGTATCATAGGTAGTAGAACCCATAGAGACAGTAGTAAGTTACCCGATCGCCCCTGGTGAATTAACATCCAAATATCTTATTCCCGTTCTGGTTTCATAGGCAGTCGAAGAGGAACATCTCACTGAGCCTATCAATTTGTCCAGCAGAGTTTTCCAAACTAGTCCCATGTGACAGTTGCCATATTTCAAACTGCTCAGTTGTATTAAGACACGGGAAGATAGAAGAACATGGACAGGCAAACCTTCATCCCATGCCCCCAATATGAAACATTCCCCATCACTGGGCCCCAAAAATGAATAGCCTCAACACGTTTCACCAGAGGTTTTAGGGTGGTATTTGGGTTTGTCTGAGAATGGGGTGCACCCCAAATTGGCATCTTGTATAATGGGGAAAATGATGGTTAACTACAGGATTTTGGGATTCCCATAATTTTCAGACAAAGCTATATCTCTATAGTTATACAATATATAACTATATGGTTTATGGTAGATATATCTATATACATATATGGATATATATATATATATGTATATATGGTATATAGTATTCATGGGTTTTAACATAAACCATGAATATAAACATAATCTATCATAATCTTATATATATCATAGTGCCATAGATCTATCAACCAGGACCTGGGGGATGACAACGACAATGACTTGCAGCAAGGCACAGAGGCGTCAAAGCGCTTGGCGCTTTGTGAGAGCTCTCCTGGGGATGTCAGCTTCGCCGAACGCTCCGAACGTTGCTACGAGTACTGGTGATTCATCGTGTATAGAATAGTGAATAGACATGGATAGAAAATGTTGAAAATACACGTTTAATTAATATTAATTAATATTAATTATATATCCATCAAAAATAGGCGGACTAGCCAGCTTCATTTACGACTCAACATTTGGCCCGGTCTAGCACAGCACTGCTTCGTCGAGTCACCATAGCCGAACTCTTCAATGACCAAGGAAACCTCGTGGCAGCATGTGCGACCCATAAACATCTTGACCGTGCCAAATGGCCTCAAAAACTGATTGGAGTGGGTCAGAAACGCATCTTTCATGTAGAGCGCAGGCTGAGACCAGAAAACCCAGCATCTAAGCAGGTCAAAACTATGATTTCCTGTGTGTTTTTTTTCAGGAAAACATGAACAGGCTGACTACAATGCTAGGCAAGTAACACCATGTTCCAAAACTGATAAAAAAAAAAAACAGCACTGGTTGTTTCACCATGTTTGGATAATGGATGTCCTGTGAATGTCTTTGTGGCCACGGTTCCACCCTTTAGGGAAAACTCATGTCCAGTTCTACCCGGTTTTCCAGTTCCATGCCTCCAACACCTCATCGTCTTCACGTCAGAAAAGTGCCATATATCATGTACATATATGATACATATATACATATATGTATATATATAACAGGGCCTAAATTATCCACCTCCATCTGATTTATCATCTTAGATCCAGATGGTTTCCTCATTCAATCCCAGTTTTTTGATGGCTAAAATATCCTAGAATCTCCATGTGTCGATAGTTCAATCCATTTCCATCCCCAACCGGCTCCGTCTCCCCACAAGACAAACCATGACCATCAGCCATGGATTCCATGGATCAATTCCCGGCAAAAACAACAACCCAGAAAGACGGAAAGTTAGTATAAGTCCAACAGATATTGGCAAATTAGACCATATTGATACCCCCAAAAAATGACCTGGGGGGGTTGGGTGTCCTGATAATGGAGTGGATTTTTTTGGGGGTATCCATATTGGATCGTTTCTATCCCTTTGGGACTTCCTACACAAGTTGGCGGCCAAACGATAGCTACCCTCTGGTAAACATACAAAAAACGATGGAAAATCACAATTTCTAATGGGAAAACTCACTATAAATGGCCATGTTCCATAGCTATGTTAGTTTACCGGAGGCTAACTTCATTTAGTGAAAACCAGGTGAATTCTATGGTCTATGATATCTCAAACTAGATCATGTGGTGAATCTAAACCAACCGCAGGGACAACAGCATCTTTCCATATCCATATTCCATGGATGTCTAGTAGTACAATATCTTTGATGAAAATCCCATGAAATCATTGGTTTTCGATGATTTAAGATCCCATTATATTATATCCCATTATCTACCCTCTGGTAATTTAACATAGCTATTGAAAATGGCTATTTATAGTGAGTTTTCCCATTAAAAATGGTGATTTTCCATAGTTATGTATGTTTACCAGAGGGTAGTAAATCTAGTAGTACAGTATATCCCATTATCCCATTAGTGTCATTAGTTTCATTGGTTGAAATCCCATGAAATCCCATCCAGGGCGGGAACTTCGCCTTTCATCCGAGCCGCCAATCGTGTGACATCATCATCCTCGAGGGATTCGATGAGCCCAGAGGCCTCAGACATGGATCCGGCCGGGTTCACCTTGGAATGGGGGGTGATACTTGCTGCTTGGTGGCTTCAACCCATGTTGAACAATATGAGTTCGTCAATTATGGAAATAATAATTGCAGATGTGCCAAACCCTCACTTATACATGTGGCATACATAGCATTTCAATTCAACTGAACTGTCAGCTGTTCCAATTCAGCTGCCCTTTTTCAACCTCAAGCATCGCTGATTTGTCCGCGAAAAGACGAGGCGCGTTGAGGTGTGGCTGGGAAATAGAAGATACCAGGGGGCCATAAACCTGTCCAGTTCAACAGGTTATGAGCCCAAGGTGAGCTGCGTCTGATGGATAGACGAAGAAAAGCCACCTTGGGTGAGTTGGAGGAAGGCGAAAGACAAATGAAGCAGGCTCAGAAAAGAATGGAGAAAGAAGCAGAGGAAAGAGGTGAAAAGGCGTTGGAGGATCAAACTGAAATGGAAAGGGACGAAACCAGAGGCAGTGAGGTAGTTTTAGCTAGCCAAGCTGTTGTCGCCAAGGAAAGTTCCAAAGGTACTCCGAAGGCTGAGGTTCAACAATCCCCCACAGATTCAGTAGTGAAGCGACCACAGTTGCTTCCTCCTTCGACACCACCACCTGTGCCGCCTGAGAGTTTTGCTTCACCAGCTAAGGTCACTCCACTCACCAAGGTGACTCCAGAATTCGAACAGGTCGCAAACGGACCTGAAACCACTAAGGCCGCAAACAGTGTTTCAGGAAATAGGACTGGGGAATCAGAGAGAGGATCTGCTTCCAACCGGTCTCCACCAAGGAACACTGAGGCCTCTCCTGACGTTGCACCGCTGTTCACTCAGGAACAGCTCAATCAGATCCGACAGATTCAGGCTGAACAGAGGGGGAGCCGTCATGTCACAGAGAGATCCCCAACTGGAGTATTATCAAGAGAGATTCATGCATGATCAAGTTGAAAAGGAGGAGATTAGGAAGACTTTGCGAATGCTGGTAGAGGAGAACAGGCAGTTGAAGAATAGACTAGAAGGTTTAGAGACCAGAAGTCGAGAAGAAGAAGATCAGAAATTTTCCACTCCAGAGGAAGAGTGGAAGTCGTCGCAAAGAATGAAGCAGGTTGCCAGTGACTTGGAGGAGGCTGCCAAGAAGAAGGAGGCTGCTGAGACCCCCAAGGAGACACACAAACCCCAAGCAAGAACAAAGGAGGCCGCAGAACCCCCAGAGGAGGCTGCAGACCCCCCAAAGCAAGCAGAGGACACCCCAAGAGGAGAGGCAAATGAGGCAGGACAGCAGCACTCAGAAAAGCCGAAGGGGCGAGAGGGCACATCAAGCCGAGAAGAGTCTTTCACAGAAAAGACCATGCAGTTTATGATGACGATGATGGAGACCATGAAAGAGATGCAAGGGAAAGTCAATGATGGCAAAGAGGAGACAGGGATGATCAGGGGCGTGGAGGTGGTTCGCAGTGGAGTTCAAGACCTTCCTGCGTTGCCTCCATGGACTCCCAATCTCGGACCCCTCCAACTAGGAGACTGGATGCTCCTGGTTCAGCCGGTGATAGCGGATCTTTCCCTGTCATCTGAGGAATGGTGGTCAAAGATGACCAATCAATCAGAGTCGTGGTATCAGCATCATCTTTCGCTGGGACCACTGGATCGACTTCAACACCTACCAGATCCACCGAAGATGCTGCAGGAAGAGAGATGGCAAAGATTGGAGCGCAGAGTGTCAACAATGATACTCCAGGCATTGCCAGAAGCAGTGCGAGAGGAGCTGGTCTCAGCAAGGCGATTGTCGGTGTTTGGTATACTGACACATCTCCTACTGACATATTGTCCAGGAGGAGTGCAAGAAAAACAGACTCTCCTCCGCAATCTTGAAGACCCTAGCGAAATACAGAGCATGGCAGAAGCACCAGCAGCATTGCGGAGGTGGATGAGGTGGAGGAAACGCACACAAGAAATCGGAGCAGTCTCTCCGGACCCAACAATCTTGCTGAAAGGATTGAACAAGATGACGAAGAAGCTACTTGAAGGACATAGAGAATTACAATTTCGCATCTCCTTGATCAGGTCAAGCCTTCTGGTCGACACGGCCCCCTCAGAGGTGAACATAGGCCAATTGGCCACCCACATCCTTTCTGAGGTTGATCAACTAGCACACATCGACAAGAAGGGAGCACAAGCAGGCCAAAAAGGAGATCAGGCAAAGATCAAGACAATGGAAGTAGATGAAGGAGACAAAGGAAAAGGAAAGGGCAAGGAGGCCCAAGAAGAAGCAAAAGGAAAGGCTCGATGTAAGTTTTATTTGAGCGAAGCCGGATGTAGAAGAGGCAAGGAGTGCAGCTGGCCACATGAAGGTAGTGATGGGAAGCGCCGATGCTACATCTGTGGCTCCACAGAGCACCTCGCCCCAAGCTGCACCCGACCTCGAGTTCCCAACGATGGAAGCCCAAGAAAGCAGAAGAGTGCCAAAGCCGAGGGGGAGGAGCCAAGTCCCCAATTGAAGGAAGAATCTCCAAGCAAGCGATCTCCAGCAGAGCAGTCAATACGGGATCGCAAGGGATCTCCAGCAGAGCAGTCAATGCGGGATCACAATGGATCTCCAGCAGAGCAGTCAATGCGGGATCTCTTGGAGGAAGCCAACAAGATGCTAAAGTCTCTCACCACGACGTCAAGTGCTTCTTCGGAAGCGTCAAAGGAAGAGGATACAAAAGAGGAGATCATGCAAAGGCTACAGCAGCAGCTCAATGCCATCAAGCTCAAGAAGTTCCAGTTGAAGAGGATGTCAAGAGGATGGAAGATGGGCCTCATTGACTCTGGGGCCACACATCCCCTCAGGCCTCCTCGACCAAATGAAGACGTGGGGAGCTACCGCAAGGTGACAGTTTCCTTAGCGGACGGAACAGAAGCAAAGCTCCCAATGACATCATCAGGTGTCATGATTGGCTTGGATGATGATGTGGAGCCTATCGTCCCTATGGGACTCCTCACAGGGAAGCTAGGATGTGAGATCACATGGCGGGGCACCGAGGTTCAATTGAGTCACCCCAAGAAGGGCAACATCAAGGTTCACCACATCAACGGATGTCCCCAGATTTCCAGAAGGGATGCCTTAGACCTGATCCAAGAGCTCGAAGAAAAAGGAGCTGAGATCGGATCAACGGCCGCTGACTTCCAAGAAGAATGGAGGTGGATGCTGAAGCTCATCGACCAGCATCCGATCTTCTCTGGGCTACCCCAATGGCTGAAGCAGGAGTTGCCAGTGGAGCCAGGAGAATGGTCAGACCTCCCTACAAACAGGAGACAAAGGAAGAAGATGAAGAGAGATGGGTTCATTGCCCACATCTATGCAGGCCCAAAAGAAGGGTTCACGCTCCAACAAGCCTGGAAGCAAATTGGAGGAAGAGAGGATGCCCTGCTTGAGATTGACATCTGTCGTGGGGCGGGTCACGACATGTTGAGGAGTCGTGGTCCATATAGTGGCCTGATAAGAGCAGCCCTGGAGGGTAAGTTGAACGCCATCGTGTCCGCACCCAATTGCAGAACCAGAAGCATTCTGCGACACATCCCAATCCCTGGAGATGCATCAGCACCAAGGCCAATAAGACGTTGGGGAGGAGAGGAATATGGCATCAAGGACATCACTGAAGCAGAGAAGAAGATGCTCCAGGCCGACGACATCTTGATGTGGAGGGTGATTTTCCTCTACGTCGTTGCCTCCTCAATGGCAAAGGCAAGAAGATTGCCGGAGGTTTTGTTCACAATGGAACAGCCAGCATCTCCAAGGGCATACAACTCTGATGTGGTGAGTTGGTGGCAGATAGCATCTCCAAGGGCATACAACTCTGATGTGGTGAGTTGGTGGGATACGAAGGAATGGAAAAAGGTGAAGGAAGCCTTCAGATTTCAAGAAGAAACTCTGGAACAAGGCAGAATGGGAGGACCCACCACAAAGCCAACAACGTTTGGAGGCTCTCTGAAGTTGCCCAGTGAAGATTTTATGGAGAGGAGAAAGGGAGGAATGGTGAAGATCCAAAACTCCAAAGAACTCTCTCGCTGGGCACCCGGAGTCATGAACATGGTGGCGAGTGCCCTGATGACCCAAGTCCACAAGACGGACATCAAGATGAAGGAGGTTACATGGGCTGAACACATTGCCTTCAACCATGTCCCATTTAGAAGGGACTGTCGGGTCTGCCAGGAGTCAGCCCAACAGTGCAGCCCACACAAGAAGGTGAAATACCCACAGGCAGGTGTGCTCTCGTTGGACACGGCGGGTCCAATGATCCCAGCATACGATCAAGGAGGATACCAGGCAAGATACTTCTTGGTTGGCGTGTTGACCTGGCGAGTTCCCAGGGGCACCACCAAGTTGGATCAGCCGGAAGATGAAGCTATGGCAGGAGATGAGCCAAAGATTGAAGATAAAGAAGACCAGGAAGCACCAGCCTTAGAAGATCAGGAAGAAGGAGATAGAGCAGAAGAAGAAGATGAGGTTCCTGTGCCCCCCGGTGAGGACGGATCGGACCAAAGGGGTCTGGCCCAGCTCCCGGAGGAAGCTGAGGATGGCGCACGGAACCTCATAGAAGAGACAGAGATGAAGACATTTCGGCTGGCACTTCCAATGGTCACCAAAACATCAAGAGAGGTGACAGCCACAACGATGGAAATGTGGCTAGAGCTCAAGGCTGATGGGTATCATGTGGGCCACATACACAGTGACAGGGGCCACGAGTTTCAAGGCCATTTCAAGCAGTGGGCCAGGGTCAGAGGCATCCATCTCACAAGAACATCTGGGGATGATCCAAGAGGAAATGGTAGGGCGGAAGTCTGTGTGAAGGCCATCAAAGATCAGGTCAGAAGGACCCTACGACAAGCAGGTCGAGACTCCTCTATGTGGCCATGGGCACTCCGGTATGTGAATGAGATCAACCGATGTGTCCGACTTGGCGTTAAGCCATGGTGGCCCAGGTTCCTACAAGAGGTCAGAGTCAGGAAAAGAACATGGAGAAAGAAAGATTTTGAAGTGGGCTGGGAAAAGGTCTTATACCTTCTTCCATCAGCGGAAGACCATGGTCACTGGGTGATGAAGGAAGGTGAAGTGCCACGAGTCACCAAGTGCATCATGAGGCCAACTTTGGAGCCTGAGGACGAACAGACCTGGATCGCCCTCGAGAATGATGCGGAGGATGCATGGACAGTGCGAAGAAGGCTGAGAGAGAAGTCAGCCGTGAGAAGAATGGATGTCAGCATGCGGCCCCAACCGGATGAAGAGGAAGAAGAGGAGAAGCACAAGCAGCAAAAAGAAAGGATCCAGCAGATCCTAAAAGAAGAAGCACAGCACCTTATTGAAGACGATCCAGAGATCGCAAACGATGAGATCAAGATCATCCACAAGCTCAAGAAGATGATGCAGAATCCCTCAGGCCAAGAAGAGGTTCTGCAAACGAAGATCATTTCCCCAAAGGAAGTGGCAAGAGATTGGGAGAAATGGTTAGAAGCTGTGGATGCTGAGGTCAACTCACTGACGCGAGAGAAGGAAGCACTGAAGAAGCTGACCCCAGAAGAACATCAAGAGATCAAAAGAAAGGCAGAAGAGGAAGGTCGAAAAATAGAATACCTTCCCACCAAGGTTGTCTTCACCGTGAAGCCCATCCCTGGAGCATTCAAACGCAAAGTGAGGTGGGTCGTGTGTGGAAACCTGGAACCAAAGAAGGAAGGTGAACAGACATACAGCGGAGGAGCAGACGCCACAGCACTCAGAGTGCTCATTTGGGCATCTGCGAAATACGGATGGAAGGGATGCGTCTTGGACAGACAAAAAAGCGTTTTTGAACGCCTGTATGGAACAAGATCCAGAAGAAGACGTTTTACTTCTTCGTCCACCCTCCATCTTCATCGAAAAAGGTTATCTAGATCGAAGCCAAGTATACCAACCACTGAAGGCAGTTTATGGCTTCAGAAGATCACCCCGTCTTTGGGGTAACCACCGAGATGAGAAGATGCGAGGATTCAGAATCAAAGTCAAGGGAGAAAAGGCCAAAACGTTGAAGCTGCTTCAACTTGGCTCAGAACCGAATTTGTGGAAGGTAGTAGAAGATAGAGGAAAAGAAGATGAGGAAGAAGAACACTGGCTCACCAACGGCACAGTGTTGGGACTGGTAATGACCTATGTCGATGATATATTCATTGCCGCAAAAGAACCAGTCATGACGGCAGTGAAAGAAAAGATACAAGAAACATGGGCGACTTCCGTCCCAGAGGAGGTCACAGAGCAGCCAGTGAGATTCTTAGGCATGGACATCTTGAAAGTTCTGGATGAGGGAAAGGAAGCATGGATGATCACGCAAGAATCATACGTGAAAGATCTGATTGGGAAGCAAGACACTGAAGAAAAAGAAAAGAAAATCCCAATCACAAAGGATCAAGCTTTGATGGAGCCAGATAAGGAGACCCCATCTTTGGAAAAGATCCGCCAGTGTCAGAAAGAAGTAGGTGAGATTTTATGGCTGGTCACCAGATCTCGACCAGACTTGATGTTTTCCACGAGTCGCATGGGCTCACATGTCACGAAGGGTACTGCCAGTGTTTTGGAAACCGCAGCGCAGATCAGAGGATATCTCAGGAAAACAGCAGCCCAGGGGCTGATGTATCAAGAAGATCCTGAGGAAGATGTATGCGTTAAAGTTTTCACAGATGCGTCATTCTCACCAGAGGGTGAGGAAAGCCATGGATGCTTCTTGGTTTTCATAAACCGATGCCTGATTTTCTGGCGATCAGGGAGGCAGCCAACAATCACCCTCTCAACTGCAGAATCAGAGTTGAACGAATTGATAGAAGGAATGACAGGTGGAGAGGCAGTGGCAGTTATTTTGTATGAGCTCTGCGAGGGCGTCAAACGCCAGGCGTGGACAGACAGTCAGTCTGCAGCTTCAATCATGGTGAACGAAGGTGGGAGCTGGCGCACCCGGCACTTGAAGATGCGCGCCGGATATGCCCGCCAACAAGTGATGCAAGGCGAGTGGATGATTGGCCACATAGCAGGCCAAGACATGACAGCGGACGTTGGCACGAAGCCATTGCCGTCCACCAGACTGGAGCATCTGAAAGATCTGATGCGGATGAGAACGAGACCAGAGAACAAAGATGTAGACACACGGGAGGATATGAAACAAAGCGAAGAGAGGAAAGAAAAGAATGCGTCAATGCAGGTCGCGCAAACTGCATTGGCGATGAGACTCATTACCCTGGCTGCAAGTCTGCAAGCAGCACGGGGCCAAGAAGAAGAAGAAGAAGGCGCAGGAGAACTCTACATGATGATGTGGATCTACACTCTGATCGTGGTTGTGCTCACGATCTTGGCGCAGTGGATGTGGAAGGTAGGAGTAAGGCAGATAGAGGCTCAACCTCAAGGGTTAAGCCAAGAACCGTCCCGAAGTCTCCCTGCATCGACTGCATCAGATCAAGAGGAAAGCCAAGATGAGGAGGAAGAGATCAGGAGCTTGCAACAAAGAGTGAAGAGTGAAGTTCAGAAAAAGAAGGAAGAAAAGGCCAGTGGAAGTCGGTCCGAAAACCCGGGTGAGAAGGGGTTGGAACACTGTGGTGTTCCAGTCCGCCTCCCTGGAAGGCTAGGTGAGGAGGGGTTGGGTCAACGTACAGACCCAGTCCGGCTCCCTAGCACCCTCCGAGGTGAAGCCAGTTCTGGTGGAGGAGACCGAACTGAGCTCCCTCGTGAAGCCAGCCTCCGAGGGGAAGAACGTGAAGTAAACCCTCGTGAAGGCGGCATCCGAGGAGCTAGGGGCACTGGTGGAGGAGACCGTGCGCCCAACCCTCGTGAGGGAGAAAGCCCGTCCGAACAAGGACGAGGGTTGGACCAAAGGGGGCAACATTCTTCATCTTCAAGTGCCCAATCCACTGAGCCACCAAGACAAGGACCAACAACAGAGCAGATTCTTTCTGCCCTAGAAAGTATCAAAAGAGATGAAGACCAGTTGTGGTCACAAATCCAAAGAGGAGCTATGCTGCCAGCAGAAAATGAAACACAAGAAGGACGTGATTTTCAGTTGGGATTTCAAATCCTGAGGTCACCATGTGGAACCGTCTACCACTTGAGAAGGCATTGTCGCCATCTGCGAGGACCACAGGTTGGCCGTTTGACCGAATATGAATGGTGTGACATCTGCAAAGGTGTCTTGAGAAGAACGCGGGGCAGACCGCCCCCTGGATGCCCATTGTATCTCCCAGACCATGGAAACCAGCTCCACACAGATCAAAGATGTCCGAGATTTGCTGCATCACGACTTGTGCGATCTTGTTTGAACTGCTGTGAAGCTGAAGGGGTAGCTTGAGTGAGAGAGGCCAATTTAAAATTTTCCTGTTTGCGGAAGCCTAACGGGCCCGCAAAGGGGGAGTGCAGATGTGCCAAACCCTCACTTATACATGTGGCATACATAGCATTTCAATTCAACTGAACTGTCAGCTGTTCCAATTCAGCTGCCCTTTTTCAACCTCAAGCATCGCTGATTTGTCCGCGAAAAGACGAGGCGCGTTGAGGTGTGGCTGGGAAATAGAAGATACCAGGGGGCCATAAACCTGTCCAGTTCAACACTAACCATCGTTATTAACTCAATGATTAACCACTACTGCATTATTATCCCAAATCTGTTGCTGGCTGGGATCATGATGGTTAATAGCTGTTTTTATAGCAATGTTCAAAAAAAACCATCATTAATGGTTAGCCTAATATTATCATAGTCACTATGGTCAATGATGCAAAGGGGCGGGCTGGACCCCTTATCCCTGAGCGACCAGGAGAAAGGGACCCCCCCACCCCTCCCCCACCCTCAAAGGGAACTCTCGCCATATGCCTGGTGAGTCTCTTCACGCAGGGGCCCCTTCGCAGTGTCTCGTCATCATCACCATCATCATCATCATCCTCCTCATCACCATCATCATTCGACTTGACATTCGGATTTTTCGACATCCATTTTCCAAGTACCCAACGGTGCGATGAAAGTGACAGGTTCGAGCATCCATAGGTACCGCAACAAGAGACATTGGAGTTTGTGCTAACACTGACCGTGTTTTTTTTCCCCGCACGATGCGTGTGTCTGACAATGTATACCTCCAAATGGCTATTTAAATGGACTAAGTGATGAGCAACCATGGACATCCCCCCCCTCCCCCCCACTCAAAGGGAACTCTCGCCATATGCCTGGTGAGTCTCTTCACGCAGCAGCCCCTTCGCAGTGTCTCGTCATCATCATCATCATCAACATCATCATCATCATCATCCTCCTCATCACCATCATCATTCGACTTGAAATTCGGATTTTTCGACATCCATTTTCCAAGTACCCAACGGTGCGATGAAAGTGACAGGTTCGAGCATCCATAGGTACCGCAAAAAGAGACATTGGAGTTTGTGCTAACACTGATCGTGTTTTTTTTTCCCCCCGCACGATGCGTGTGTCTGACAATGTATACCTCCAAATGGCATCAAATGGCTATTTAAATGGACTAAGTGATGATCAACCATGGCAATCGTGGGGTGCCCTCTTTTCGGATCCAGATATCTCCGTTCAGCTATGAATGTCCAGCTTCATGCCCGTCCACGGTTCATGAACCACCCAAGCTGGAGTCACATCACCACGACAATCAGAGTTATAACGTCTGACACAACTACCTTTCGTGTCACCCCTTCTCAAGTGTGGTTAATGATGGGATAACTCAATGTTCGATGGTTATTGCTGATCATATGGGGCTAATGATTCGATGGCTAATGATTGCCCTTCAGGGTATATCCCCAAATGGCTTGGGGAAAATGATGATCATCCATTGGACAATTTTGAGGTTCAAGTTGGTTGAAAGTCGAGGGTGTATAGTGCCACCATGTGCCACCAAATTTGGTAAATTGGTTTTATGTTGCATTGGGCTGTAGATGATTCTTAGATTTCCGAAATTTCCGGTTTGGGAGAGATCAGACACTATTTAGCCACCAAAAAGTAAAGTTCAAACCTGTCGTGGAAGTACAAAATCATGCCTAGTGACCATAGTACCGAAGAAGGACATCCGTTCCACTTCGGGACGCGTCGTTGCATGTCCGGCATGTCCCATGTCGAAGAAGTGGCGATGGGTCAATAGCCAATCTACAACTATCATACCCAGGGGGATAAACATCAATCCATTATCAATGGATTATCAATCCATTATCAATGGATTATTATATAACGAATCCGTTTTCCAGCTATTCATTTTAGTGTTCACCAAAAGGTAAAGGGTTAAAAGACCCCCAACATAGAACCATCCCCAAGGGATAGCTTCCTGCCTGTCAGGTGCCGGTGAGGCCGGCACATGCCCGAGTGACTTGGTGAGGGATAGGGGCACCAAGGGGATTGGTTGATTGATGAAGACTCTAACGGGGGTTCAGACAACCTCAACTACTATGGTGAAACCATCGTAAAACTGATCGTGTTTATTGTGAGGCTTTTCCTTGACGCCACCCGGTTGTGTACCCAAAATGGCAATGTCTAATATATATTTTTTTGGGGGCTTCTGAGCTTTGAGAACATCAAGTCGTTCAGAAATCTAGGTACATTTGGTGGTGCTGCACCCAAACACGATTCATTGGATTGGCACACTGGTTTCTTTACTGAACCTCCATGGTTTGCATGTTTTCACCATCATGTTTAGATGTTTCCGATTTTCCTTTCATCTCAACAGGGTTTTGGCCCAACCCCCTAGCCATGGCATCATGGATCCAATCAGAAAAGGTACCCATCAGAAATCACCACAATAAATCTGATTTTGTCCCCATAGAGCTTGGAATCCCTGAAAAAACAATCCCCGTGGCAGTGGGGTACCTTTCCAAGCATCCCATTCCCATTGTTAAACACCAAGTCCCCATTGTTAAACCCATGGAAGACACCTCATCATTTTGCTTGTCAGATCACCATACATTTTGGTGCATAACTCCCATCAATTTTCGATGCTTAAACATCCCCCTATGGTTTATCCCAATAGTTGGTTCAACTCTTATTTTTCATGCTTAAATCCCACATTTTTCCTCGGCTACATCCACAGATTTCATCATTCTTCATGGTTAAATCACCATTTTCCATGATGAAATCCACCAGAAATCCGTAGCGCCCTGTCTTCCCAGGAGCCGCCGGCGCCGCCACCACCTCCCTGGCTGCCGAGCCCAAGCCGCGCCGCCACTCCCTGACGGTGGCCGCGGCCGCGATGGTGGCGGCGGAGCGGCTGCGGGCGGCGGGGAAGACCACGGCAGTGGCTGGGTCCAAGGTTTTCCCTGGATTTTTTTGGGCAAGAAAACCTTAAGTCCTTAAGTAAAACAGAAGTTAACCAAGTTCATGAAGTTTAAATGGAGATAACAGTAGACTTATTATGACTTATTATAATGGTTCATCAATTTGCATATCAGACACTTTCAGAAGGCCAAGAAGTCAGAAGTGGAACTGAGTTCATCTCTACCCGGACATCAGGAACCCATTTGGTTGGATCATTGTGGTGACATAGCCGGGATGCGACCTAATCATTCGCCAGATGGTATGAAATTTGAGGGCAGCAGCGGCTCCAGCGCTCTGAGTAGGTGCCGGTGTCACCACTTACTTTGCATCACTTGAACCTTCAACGATTGGCCCCTTCCACCTATAACATGGGGTCACAAGTGCAAATAACATCAAATAGCTGCCGATAAAATTGTATGACATTTGATTAGTATACAACATGAATATAGCATTTATAAGATTTTATAAGCATTTATCAACCTGTTGAAGTTTTGAAGACTGGGATCTTGGGCCCTACCCCCCTACCATCAACGGTCCCAGGCCAAGGACGAGCGGCCGACCCAGCGGCAGCACGGTGGCCTCTTCGCGGAGCGCCACTGGCTGGACAGCGGCGCCATCATCGCCAGCGTGGCGCGGCAGGTGAAACGCAGTGGCAGTGACGGTGGTTGAGAAGGGGCTGGAAGGGCTGGAAACATAGCGCAAAGTGGCTGTTGTTCATCCTTTCCAGCATGGAACCGATGAACATGTGGCTGCGACGGCGTTCCAGCAAACGCATATCAATTTCTAGCTACCACTGAATTCGCCCTGCTAGAGATTGTCTTTGCAGAGTGTGGAATTTGTATGAGAGTTTGTATGGGCGTGCAAGTAGTAGCTAGCAAACTGTACATACGATGGGTGCTTGGCGGCACTCGGTCCAGAGCTGAGCTTGTCTGGTTGGTGGTTTCAGATATACTTCTTTAATCCATCCATCGCTACTGCAGCACCTCGCCACCTCCCTAAACTTCCGGCGCACTGGCGTCTCCAGCGTAAAATACCAGGTGGTTGTGTGTGCGCATCATTTGTTTGCCGCCACGTAGGCAGAATCCACCAGCTTCTTAAGTGGGACCTTGCCAAAGACGCAGGGCTTTTTGGGCAGACGCAAAGACGGAGCAGGGCCCTTGCCGAGAGCTGTATCCCAGCCAAAAAGGCTTGGCCTGAGCAGCAGCCAGCTCGTCTCCATTACATGGAAGAAACATGGTCATCACCGAAGGGAGCATCAATTTCCAGGGCACCACCAGGGGTTCCATGGTGATAGTGACCAAGATATATCTGCAACCTACAGGGACTCTGCAACCCTTCACAGAATGCATTTTTTTGGGGCCAGGTTCGCCCCAGCGGTCTGTCAAGGAACGCACCTTGGCCAAATTGGGCCAACAATTCGGGTCATGGGATGGTATGGCTGTGGACCTGTTTGACATCTGGTACCACGATTTTGAGTTGCATCAATATGCAGACATCCTGGGATCAAGGTTATAGCAAGTAATTATTGCATTTTTATGCAATTTTTGAATTGCCAGTATCTCCCAGGTATGGTGCAACAGCCTATCGAAAGGCGTGGGCTGTGGTCGACACTTCTATCACTCTGGGTCAACTGTTGTTTGGTAGGGAAGTAGCCTAACCAATCAAAGAACAAATGCAGGGTATCTACGACTATCCCTTGATTGGGACCAGGCAGTTCCCTGCATGATGTATATAATCAGTATGACATTGTCAAGAAATCCCCAGTCCAAAGCTGAAAGCTGTACGGGCTTCTTGATTTTGCCTAATCTACATTAATCTACTAATCATCCCAAAAACATCAAAACCCTCCCGCCAGGTGCCGGGAAATCAGTGCAAAGGTGGCTGGACCCCACACCTCATTGAGGCACCTTGGTCGGTCAGAAAGTCGTGGATGGTTTTTTCACACCAACCATGCAGGAAAACCATGGAAAACCATGGAAAACCATGGGAACAAATCAAAAAACAACAGTGCCGTTCTTGAGAATAAACCTCACCAAACATCCGTAGGTTCTGGGGGTCTTGGAGTTTAACCCATTAAATCGTATTGAGATGATTTTTGGGATGTGGAAGATGTTGGGTAACATAACCCAAGGCCATCTCCTCAACTTTGCCGATGGTAATACTGTACCTGCTTAGATTCAAATGCTTTCCTCGTGTTGACCCAAGTTCCCGTTTCCATACTCTACAGTACTCAGTATCCACTTCAGCATGAACGTAACAAACCAAAGCTCGGAAACTCATTCGAAAAGCAACGTTTCCCCCCAAAAACGAGAACTCCTTGCAACCCAGGCTCAAGGATGGACTCGATTTCTTGGGCTGATGGCCACCCGGCCATACCCGGCCACCCACTGATGGAACATGTCATGGTGGTTGTCGCTCTCCATCCAGCAAATACCCCATCCTGTGACATTTGCACTTCAGACACATGCCTACGTTTTGCAAAATGGACAAGGAAAACAATGATGAGCTTCCTGTCTGATCCCAGATTTTGTTCAGGGTAATTCTGACTCCTAAATTTGGACGGAAAAAAAACTGGTTGCCTGTAAGGCTGTACGGCATTCCCTGAAATCGCAACAATCAGGCACCCATCTTTTTTTGGTTCAAGCCCTGTTCTTATTGGGTTAGGTGAAAACTTCGGAACTCACCATTTTGGTTGGTTAAAGTGAAATGGTTAAGTTAAGATTCAAAACTCATCGTTTTGTTTGGTGAAAAACCATCATTTGGATCCATTTTCTATGTTTTTTTTCGTGGTTTGGTACCCCGAAATCATCCAAGTCATTAGACCATTTTAGTATTGACACTTTGAAACCCACGGTGACTTTGGGACCTCCCATTTTAAGAGACCCCCAGTTGCTTCAACCACCCCTTTTTTGTGCATCCCATGGCATTTCCCACGGCGCTGTGTGCCTCGTGGCACTGTGCCTTGCGCCGCGGCGCCTCGTTTGGGCGTCAACGAGGGGTGCTGCTGGGGGCGCAGCTGGCGTTGAGCCAAAGGCAACGAGAATGGGCCGAGAAGGCCATGGAAGGCCGGGTGCATTCAACGCATGAAACATATGGAAACCATGGGGATTCTTATGATTTCTATGGGGAGTTCATGATGTTCATGGGACTTTATTGGGATTTCCCCAGGTATTTCAATGATGATTGAATTCATCAAACAAATGAGTGTTTTGTGGGTGAATTGACCAACAAATACCTCGTTAACCCCCCAAAAAGATATAGAAACAAAGATGCTCAGGATTTGAGTAGCATTTCAGTAAACTTAATTTTACCGTAAACCATATTTCTCATCACTTTTTTGGGGAAAAATCAAAGTTACCATTGTTGCTGGCCCCCGCGCAGGTGAGCCGCTCACTGCTGAGCATTGGATCGACCTGGCAGAAGCAGCGCTGGAGAAAGCAGCGCAGCTGCCCTGCCAGGCGCGGGTGGGTGGTGGTGGTGGGTGGGTTTGAAACACCACCCGGTGGTTTTACCATGGTTTTACCATAGAAAATACATGAACATATCAAGTTAAACTTTTTAAACACTTGATTTAAGCAATGAAGATCTGGTCCACTGAAAATTGGGATCCCCAGTTATGGCTTTTTTAATAGGGAGAATGATGATGAAGCAATATAATATATTTCTTGATGAACCCATTATTTGGGAATATCTCAATTCTTTAGGGAAGACTGAAGATGAAAAGAAACTATATAATCGAAACTCGTTGAACACGGAACCAGATCAACTATGATTGGTTGATTTGTTGGTGTGGTAATTGTTGGCTGCTTCGTTGATTTGTATTTTAGGATAAACTGAAGCAGAATGAAGGAACTAAGCCAACCAACATGGGGCCACAGACCAACCATAGTGAGAATATCACCAACAAGTCAAGCAACAATAGTTTGGAATATTACGGGTACCAATTGCCATTTCCCAATAACATCTTGTACTCGAGCAATCATGATGTGGATATTGAGTGCTTGAACTGGCTAGAATCATCATATTAGCTCCCCGTGAGTGTTCAAACTTTGAATGATCCATAGCATCCAGTTTGCCCATAGTCCATAGTATGCAAAAGCAAAAAGGTCTTGTAATTTCTGGTATGGACTAAATGTTAGAAACGGTTCATCTCCAATCATAATGCACCCCACCGAGTTCCCACAAAAAAATGAGACAATGGTTGGATCATGTTGGAAAATCATTTTCTCGATCCATGTGAGTTCCAAGAAAAACAAAGATATTGAATCCAAGATAATCCGATACCCACAAACGGATGGTTTCAGAATGATTTACATCAAGAGAAATGGGCCAGAAATGGCTTGTCAAAATGTCAGATTGATGGAATCGTGGATGTTGGCCATTTTTGATTCAAACGAAAATATTGGGGGGAGGCAACTCTCAAAAAAGAAAGGCTCTCTAAGTGGATAGCTATTTTTTGGCCCTTATATATACACACAACATGACATATATACTCAGATATCATGTATTATCATGTCAACCATCCCCATACTAATGAATGTCATGAACCATCCAATTGTAGTACTGATATTAATGCATATCAATGAACATCTGATGGGATGATCAAGATATTATACTCACCCACAAAAAGATACAGAACAGCTTCAATTGATCACTCGTTTCATGGGTTTCTTACATATCTCACCAACTCTTATCCCATTGATAACTACCCTCTGGTAAACTAACATAGCTATTGAACATGGCCATTTATAGTGAGTTTTCCCATTAAAAATTGTGATTTTTCATAGCTTTTTGTATGTTTACCAGAGGGTATCTATTTCACCAACTCTTCTCCCATTCATATGGGATTTTTCCCATTGACCCTTAAAGGGATTTCATCTTTGCCGCACCGTTGCGGCTTCGCCGTGTCAGGACGTGCTGGTGCTGCTGAGTGCCCTGGACCGGCAGGCTGAGGACTTGAGCGTCACGCTGGTCTTGGCAGCCAGGCCGGGAGCGCTTGGATGACCGCAATTTTTGAAAGCCATGGTGACGACTGAAAAATCCCCCATTTCAGGAAACCCCATAATTGGCCCATAATATTCATAATATATATATATATCACGAAAGCTAGCGTCAGCTAGCTGGAGTCTTCTTGCTTTAGCAAGTATTGGGGGGGCTGCTCAAGGACATCACGTGATTTTTCACGCGAAAGGGCCCCCCCCCCCCTCCCCCCCACCACCACCACCATCACCACCATCATCATCATCATCATCATCGTCATCATCATCGTCATCATCATCGTCATCATCATCGTCATCATCATCGTCATCGTCCTCTCCATCGTCCTCGTCCTCGTCCTCCTCGTCATCATCATCATCATCATCATCATCATCATCATCGTCGTCATCGTCGTCATCGTCATCGTCATCGTCATCGTCATCATCGTCATCGTCCTCGTCATCTCATCATCGTCATCATCATCATCATCATCATCATCATCATCATCTCGTCATCATCATCATCATCATTATCTATCATCATCATCATCATCATCATCATCATCATCATCATCATTCATCATTCATCATTCATCATTCATCATTCATCATTCATCATCAGTATCATCATCATCATCATCATCATCATCGTTATTCAATTACATTTTATCATTATTGGCAATTATTGTCATTATCACGAAAGCTAGCGTCAGCTCGCTAGAGTCTTCTTGCTTTAGCACGTATTCCGGGGCTCCCCAAGGACATCACGTGATTTTTCCCGCGAAAGGGCCCCCCCCTGCCCCCTCCCCCATATATATCATTGTTATATATCATATATCAATATATCATTGTTGCATCCTCGTTGGGACGAACAATGCCGCGACACGATGATGACAGTCCCTCCGCAACTCACCTCTTCCCTTCCTTCTTTCTCCTACCCCGCTAGCTTTCGTCATCCACCCCCGGCCTCAAGTATATATATGAAACAAGAGAGAGAGAGAGAGACAGACAGAGAGTTAGTTAGTTATATATGTATATATTTCTTAATAGTTGTGCATACAGTCAATTCAATTCACGGTCAAACCCTTGTATACATATATACACCTGCGCACAGGTACCTGTATACTGCATATACCAGCAAACAGGTACATCTGCGTGCTGAACAAATGAAACATTCATGAAACCTTCATGCATAGGGACGTTGAACTGAACTTCAAGGGACAAGTGGGATCCTAAGCTGCGTGGTCGACACGTTTGTGTTTCATGACACCTCCAGGCTGACGGTTCTGGCGCCGACCATGGCGCTTGAAGAGATACTGGACGCAGTCTGAATGAAATTAGATGGGCAGGGCCGTTGGGGACCCATCATACACCAACAGGATTCCAGAGATATCCAGAGATTCCCCATGAAAATCGATTTTTATTTCGATTGTTGAGACCCACATGCAACTCCCCCTGATTCCAAGTCTTTCGACCCCGAGCTGCCAACTTCCCCTAACAAGGGGGTTCAACTCGCCAGGAATTGTAGGAAAACACAACAGGATCATCTACCTGAGGATCGAAGTGATTGCAGGACAAACCGAGAGAGAGGCTGTAATATAAGATATCTGGTTGGTGGTTTCAAACATTTTATATTTTCCATAATATATGGGATAATCCTTCCCATTGACGAATATTCTTCAAGATGGTTAAAACCACCAACCAGTTATATTCATTTTGAAGGGTGTTTTCGCGTGCCAACTTCCAGCTACCCTCCAAAAAATATAGATGAATCCCAACTTGCAAGTTGAAGCCTCCGCTCCTTTGGTCATGTCACATTCCAATGGTGAACATCCCCTTAGCTATATGGTCATGTCATGTACCACTGATTTCCATAATTTTCCATATATTTCCATATAAAACATGGGGTATTGGCCATCGCTAGGTCACCAGGTGTGTTTGCTGGCAACAAAAATCACCAGGGGATGACTCAAAACCATCCAAAACTGGGGATGGGCCACAGCGCATCCAAGGCATGGCAGTTGCTGATGCGGCAGCCTCCTGCGGTGCGGAAGAAGGTGACGGTGATGAGAGCGCTGGAGGAATTGGAGCTGAGCTTGAGGCTGGCAATATTTTCATGGGATTCATATATTATAATTAATATATTATGATTTTATATAATTTATATAATTATATATATATATTATATTTAATTATATATTATATAATTATATAGATATAATCATATATACAATTATATATATAATTATATATATATTACAATATATAATTATATATTGTAATATACTATATATATATATATGTATTTTTTTATATTTTAGGAGACTTTACATAGTTTATTAATTGGACATATGAGCTTTTCTATATTTTTCTGGCACTTTTAGATAGGTTTGTTGGCAAGACCTGTTTTTTTTTCAAGGACGATGTTTTCTGATTTTTCTGGGTACCCTTTGGTCATCGGAGGTTTAGTTCGCTGGGAAAATCATCGAACTCCCCATAGGGGGATTTTCTAGCCATGTGACCGATGACACCGAGGTTCGTTTCTGCTTGGATGTTACCAGAATTGGCGATTCGTGGTTAGTAAGTGTGTGATCTCACCCCTCGAAAACTAGATAAAACTAGGATAAATGGGGATATACTAGCTAAGTATCGATGGGAGTTTTCTGTGACTGTCGGACTAGCGCTAGTAAATCAGTTGATTTTTGCGGGAACAATGGTAATAATGTTGGTTTATGAGGTCTTTCTGGGATTTCCTTGGGATTTTTATAGAACTAATTGCACCAAGGTTTACTATTGGAGAAGTCAGGATCAAACAAAAAGCCAACCACTGCCATCCTCGGGAGTTGATTGGGATGGGGATAGTTGTTGGGGATTCAACAAACCAACATGGGGGTATAGTCTACAATTTTATGATCGTAAAATGGGATATAATGGGATATATCGGGATAGATTAATAACAAGATATATGATGTTTGGATGTGCCAATCGGCGATTCTTGGTTAGATTTTCTGGGGGTATATCCCAACACATCCCTTTTTGATCCTTTTTGAGGGTTGAAATCCACTTCCAAACCAGAATCGCACAGTCCTATCACTGTTGGCCACACTTCCTGACCGAATCCCAGCTGATTCTTGACCACTTTTGTCCCTTAAACTCGATGCCTTGGATCAACCTCCAGTTCTTATGCAATGATCCTCGAAGAAAAATCCGAGAATTGGATGAAGGGAACATGTTGCGGGAAAGCGACATGTTCAACCGGTGAGAACCCGACGAGTTTCCAGTAAGTTTTCCCCTTTTTCAATCTCACAAAAAGGGCGATGAACTCCTCAGTTTTGCGGCTTAAAAGCCATCATTTTCCGTACATTGATAGGGCCTCAAAGACCTCATGTTCATCATTTTGAATGCCCAAACCATGCCGGTGTTTTCCAGTCGAACAGAAAACATCCAACCAATTTTTGTCCCTAGAAAACCAACCACACCAGCCCTCAGGGTCGAACTATATTTTTTCCACGAAAACTACCCTCTGGTAATTTTTAAGACTTTGCTCTGGAAAAAATCACATAGCATCACCATTCTTAATGTCTTAATTATAAATCATCCGAACTCGGCACATTTTCCATTTGGCACTTAGCAAACTGCTGGTTCCCAGGGCACCAGCAACCTCTGGCGATCCAGGCAGTGTCCTTTGGACGCCACCGGCTTGACCCAAACTCTGGCGTGTCTGGCTGCTGGTGGCGCCACCCGACCTGAGCTGCTGCAGCGTCTGGCGCGGCAAGCGCTGGAGCTGAGAGATCTGGGATACCAGGAGATGGCGCCTTGGAGATGAAGCTGGGTCAAAAAATTGGAAACATTTAGACAGCTTAAGAAAAGATATGACATCTATCGAATAGTATGGATTATTTTATTTTGGATTGATTTTACCACATTTTTGGGTGGGACAGGTGTAACAACGAAGCAAAAACAGCTGGAGGACAACGGCACAAGCACAGCCAAAGAACAAGATACGGACCATCACCGTCCAATCAGACATGCACGAAATTTGCAGACACCAGCTGATATCCAATGAGCAACTCAGATCAACTCAATGACTCAGTTGGTGTTTGCCCCCCAAAGTGTCATTTTCCCAGCAATCAGGTGGCCATTGAAACCTACTTTGAGGCACTTGGAGGGTTTCTTGGACTGATGTTCTCTGAGATCGGACCCTGCTGCCTAAGACATTGGAGGTTTGCCATTCTGGTAGTTGACATACTCCATGGATTTCCTCCTGTGAGACTCCGAGAGTAAGATGATTGTCCACACTGTTTAGTGGATGTCCGTCTTTTCGTGACATTAAAACCTGGCTATTGGAGAAAGCTCAAACAAGTACTGTAGAATATTTTCCTGAATGTCCTAAGCGAGGTATCCTCAGCAACTGCCAGCACCTACCCAGTAGTTGTGAGGATGCCTGGGGTCTTTAATTACACATTTATATAGTTAATATTTAAACTATTTAAGTATCCCTGATTCCTTAACCTTCCGAAGACCGATGGCCAGACTAGGTTGCAAGAGCCTTTAGATGAGCTGTTGCGGCAGAGAAAAGTGCTGTTTCTCAAAGAGGTGCGGTTCGTGGTTCGCGGGTCTCTGAGGCCTTGGCTTGACGGGTGACGAGCCCAATTGGTAAGCCATCTTTCTTTCAGTTTCAAGCCACCCAAAGGTATTTAACCATGATTCAGGTATCCGGCAATCAGCCATGTTGGAAAACCCCCTAGAAACGGAGGTTTTAAGATGTTTTAAGTGATTTTGATATATTTTGATGTGTTTTATGTTTTTTTTAATGTTTTTTTTATAGGACAAACATCGAACAAAATGGTGGAGACAGCCACGGTGCCAGGCGCCCCTGCCCGCGTTGCTGAGGGCTTTGGAGGCGCAGCCGGCGGCGCCTCTGCTGGAGGCCTTGGTCCAACGGCTCGAGGCTCTGGGGGATGACGCTTGGTGGACCTTGGGAGATGGACTTCAATCAATTCAGGACTGGTCAAAGTTGTAAAGTCAGAAAGTCGAGACACATTCTCTTTTTTTTGGGATCAATTCTCTTGAGTGGCTTCATCTCCATCAGATTCCAGCTCAGGACAGCTGTCGAGACTTGGGTCTTCAGGCGAGTTGTTTTTTTCCTGGGTGCCTGGTAAGATCCCACCTTCGCATGTGACCCGATAAGCAGAGCGATATTTTCCATTTGCTTTGCTACTCCGCATCTTCCACAACCCTCTGATTTCCCATGATTTCCCCAAAGAGTTTTTTTTTGTTTGCCCATTTGAGGACATCATTACAGCACCATTTCTGGCAGGTCAATTTCCATTAAACATCATCAAACCACATGTTTGAGTTTCCCATGAAATCCCATTCCTTACCTTTAAATCCCGTTGCATCGTTTAGATGCATTATTTTTTTTCCCATTGAAACCCTTGAACCCCCCCTGTTTCACCCAGGACACTTGGAGGATCCCTTCCACTGTTTCGAGCTGCTTCTTTCGCATCAGCGTCTCCCCAGCAGCTTCCTACACGCACTGGCGGCCTGGAGCCGCAAAAATGCCAAGCGCGAGACGAAGATCACGGCGAGGCGCCTCTGTGCCTTGGAATCCTTGGATGTGAACATGGCTATTTTGATGGGTGCTATATGGGTGCTATAAACATCTGGCAGTGTGTCAATGTACCCCTGTAGTTCACATCAAAATAGCTGGTAAATGGATGTTCATCCCCCTAAAAATGGTATTAGGTATTGATCCATACCCATCTAAGAAACATGGGCGTTTTATTGCTTTACTAACATTTCTTCCATGGGGATGTGACCATGACATACCATGATTTTATTGGGGGGTTGATGTTTGATGGTTTATATTTGACCACCATTGATGGAGGAAAGTACATGTGATCATATTTGCTCGATTTTTGCTCGGTAATTGTTTCTTCGAGTTTTGATGTGCTTCAGTCTTTTTGAGATTGGAGAATTCGCGGTCCTGTTTCAGCTTTGAAGTTTGAACTACCCATCTGATGGATTACCCCAGACACAGCTGGCCTTGGCAGAATTGAGGTGCGCTGGATGATGCAGTAGCTCAACGCGGCTTTATGTCGAGGGAAACTTGGTGAAGCAACTCAGGGGTTTGCACGGGATAATGTGGCTACCTGGCTACTCCAATCAGCGAACGTGTTAGATATGGTATACGGTATACAGTCAAGAGGGTATAGAGTTTAAATGCGTCAGCAGACCTTAGTTGATGAATGCTCGTTGACTAACTATCCCCAACTATCCCCCACTATCCCCAACTATCCCCAACGGAAGGGTTGAAGCCCCCCCAACTATCCCCAACTCTTAGGTTTCGAGGATCCCCCATGAGTTACTTGACCTCCACGGTGCCGGGCCCTCGTCCCGCCGGTGCCAGGAAAATCTGGACGCGGCCATCCGCAGCTATTTGGCCTTCCGAGCCGAAAAGATTTGAAGCAGCGCTTGTGCCAGCTGGGTTTGTCCCAAGAAAGGGAGATACTCCACATTTTCTGTTCTGATGTATTTTGATGGGTCACAACTATCATTTGGGTTTCCAAAAGTGGTGAGTTTACCATGATTTAACCCTCTAATATGCCCACTGTATTAGGAACACATGATAAAACATGGGATGTTTGAGTAAAATTTTCAGGGACCCTTACAGGTTCCTCACAGTTAACACAACCTGTGAATCATTCAGGAGCGGGACACGACCAGCACCCAATCGAAATCCCTGGTCCAAGCGCCAGACCCCTGAACTCGGTATGGCTTAATTGGGCAGTGTCAAAAACGGACTGGATGATGATGATGTTTGGTGGTCGGGGATTCCCAGCTCCTGAATCATGATGATAATCCGTAATAGAGCAGCGGCAGCATTATAAAGCCCTGCAATCGTCAGCCAACTAGAGTCTTTGAAACTGCTCAATTGGCCCACAGCATATTGGCATATTCCAGTTGCAACCACAGGGTGAGAGCATTCTACATAATCCGTGAGCTACTGACAATATTTCCCTACTACGTCACTAATTGGCATGCTTTGCTCATGGGATTCCTTGCAATGACATAGAGAACCCCTGAGAAACATCTTGGATGTCCATCCCCAGCTTGTGGCTGCATGAATTGATTGGCTACTACTTGTAAGTCCCAGTCAGAATCAGAAAATCCCTTCATGGATTATATAAAACTCAACAGTTGATTGGCCATTAAGTACAATTATTGGTCATTAATTAAGACTGTTGAACCAATGTTAAACCGTTGAGATTGGTTTGTATTATCACTGTTGGTATTCGCGGAAGCTCCAACTGTGCAGCGTGGAAGCAGCGTTTCTTGACTGCGTGACATGTAGCAGAAGAGAATGATACGTCAATTAACTGGTTGGTGGTTCGGAACATTTTTTGTTTTTCCATATATTGGGAATTTCATCATCCCAACTGACGATCTCATATTTTTTCGAGGGGTAGGTATACCACCAACCAAATTAATTACACATAATTACACAACATATTTCAGCACATCAACCGGGGTTTTTGCCGCCCAATTCCACACATCGTCAGAATGGGTTCGGCGCCGAAACGGACGCCAGGTCCCTTGCCCCTCGGCCTCTGCCTGGAGAAGTTTCTTGAAGCCGACGACTCGGCACAGGGCACCGGATCCGGGATCAACCTCGGGGATGTACTATTATATATATTATTTATATACTAACTTAATCTCTCTCTCTCTATATATATACTATATATATAATTATTATTTAGAATATATATATATATAATATAATATAATATAATATTATATTATATTATATTCTATTATATTCTTTTCTATTCTATTCTATTATATTATATTATATTATATTATATTTATAATATATATAAGATTAAAATATGTATAGATAGAGTTATCCTGGAGTAGATAGATAGAATATGAATGAATAGAATATGAATGAATATGGACATTTCAATGAAATCCTCACTAAAATATCCTTATGAAAATCCAATGTTCTATCTACTTCAGGTGTCGTGATGTCACTGGAATGGCTGCAAGTTTCAGCTATTTTGAGCTTGGTGAATTATTATAATTCAGCCAGATCTACCCTCTGGTAAACGTTTACATAACTATGGAAAATCACCATTGTTAATGGGTAAATCCACTATAAATGGGCCATTTTCAATAGCTATGTTTGTTTACCAGACAGTAGTTACAATACTAAATCAAGATGGCGGGTGAACTATTATGAGCAGAGGACGATGATTCAGATGGCTGGTTGAGCAAGTCTTGAACCATTCAGGTTAGCCAATCTTGACACTATCGTGATTCGATACTCATGATTCTTTTTGTTGTGAACCTTTAAAAGTTAGTGCGGAGACCAGCAATGGCAATGTTCCCAAAAAAAATTCAGAGTTGTAGCTTTGGAACGTACCGAACTCGAAGACTCTTAAGTTTGAACCCAGACTATTCAATGGATCAACATGGATCAACTACCCTCTGGTAATTTAACATAGCTATTGAAAATCACCATTTATAGTGGATGTTCCCATTAAAAATGGTGATTTTCCATAGCTATGTTAAATTACCAGAGGGTATCTCCTTTGGTCACAAAACTTGAAGGTTCAGGTTTAAGGTCCCGCAAAGCTCACTTCAAACCTGCCGAGGTTGGGCCTCTTTGTGCTCTTCATCATGGGTGCTTGCCACTTTGGGAGAAACTTCCAAGGCGCTGGGGTTTTTAAGGAGGTTACAGTGAAGGGTTGAACGGTTGAACCACAGGATTGGTTGAAACCATAAATCTCATGGACCATGGATGACGTCAGGTCGCTATAGCCACTATGGCTTGAATTGTTGATACATCTTTGGGGATCTGTGCTGCTTTACTTCAAGACTTTCTATATCTTTCCATACTTATCTTGAAACATGATCCCAATTACGTTCCGGGCATCAAGCATGCCAATGGAACAATCCCCTACAAACGAGATTTGTTTCATGGGACAATCATCTATACATGGGGAGATTTCCCACCCTGTTTGATGAGGGTAATCCAGGCAGCATTTTTTGAGCAGGCACCGTTCATATACCCTCTGATAGTCACACATGGCAATGGGAATTCCCACTGTTGACAGGAACATCATTAATATAAACAGATTCGATGGAGATGGGTAGGCGCTTGCTCGGGTTTGATTGCCACAGGGTATACGATTATTTACATACGCGCACAATACATCTATACTTTATATATATATATATACATACACGTATAATATACATCACATATATATATATATATCGAATTATCGCAAAATTTGGTGTTTTCACAGGATAGTGTTTTGGCTTCTGGGTACTGAACTATGTGGCTTTCGAGTCGGGATCAAGGGCTTGAAGTTCTAGGATTCCAGGGTCCAGGGCTTGCCACATGCCGACATTGAAGCGCCCTGCAACGAAGAAGCCAGCCGCTGCACTTCCCAAAAAAAGACCAGCAGCAAGCAAGGACTGATTGTGCCAGGGCAGGGCCAAGAAAGGCAAAGGGGTTTGATAAGTTTCAGGACTTTGAGCATAACATGGGATTTTGACTCATTGGGTGCTAGTGAGATTTGCCGTCATGCCCCCCAAAAAGCGTGCTCGGACTTCTGGTGGCAATGCCAAGACCAGTATGCCAGCCCCGGAAACTATGGATGATGTGTGTGAAGCCCGGGTCCAATTGAAGAATTGGGTTGCGGAAGCTTACCTCGGGCGGCATGGGTTCTCAACAGAGAGGAAGTTCCCCGTGAACTATGGTGGTTCTTTCTCGAGATTGTCCAGAAGTGCTGGGAATATGATGCTTTCATGGATGATAGTGCCGCTTTTCTCAAGAAGATTGGCCTCGTGGACAGCGCAACTGAAACAGATGCGTTTCTCGAGAAGACTTGCAAGATGAAGGTTACCCTGTGATAAAAAAACATGGGCGCAGTATGGATCAAATCTAGTCAACATGGATGCATTTAGATCACCAAAAGGAATGTGATCTGACCATATATTGGGCCCACCGGCACGAACCTCATTTTGATCCATACAGTTCATGACATAAGCAAACTTTACACCACACTACAGTTCCGATGCTTGGTCCTGGCCCGGAGGTGTTTCCGCCTTTGCCGGGATCTTTTTTTGCGACCAGCATCCTGCAGTGGTCATTTGACGCAGACTCCTTTTGGAGAACCCCAGACATGGCCACGGTGTATGACATCAGCAAATCGATCGCAGTTGCTGGATGGAAGGATGCCACTGGTCATCAATGAGTGGGGGTGGTGTAGTATACCCACAAGTCCTAAGGAATGTGATTTTGATATTGGAAGCTCTGCTTCTCTTACACCTGTTTTGGAAACTTGCAAATTATCTTTCCCAGTGGGACATATGGACATCATACCAACTTTAAACTTTTTGACTCACTTTACAGATCGCCACCCATAGAATCTGGACAGCTCGCCGCCCATGGAATCGAGATAGCTCGCCGCCCCCGGAATCGGGTTAGCTCGCCGCCCTCAGAAGCGGGGTAGCTCGCCGCCCATGGAATCGGGATAGCTCGCCGCCTTGAAATTTTCAACATTCTCTTTAGACATACTGCTGGTTAAGCTCCACTCACCATGTTTAGCAAAAAGCTCGCCACTTTGGGATCTCCATACCGGGGGCCTGGGTGGAGAGCTCTTCTGGGAAGAGCTCGCCGCCTCCAGACTCTAGGTGGCGAAGCCCCAAAGCAGTAGTGAAAACTTGCCACCATGTGAAGGGAAAACCATTTCAGGCATATACCCTTTAAACTAAACAGCAAGACCTTGTATGAAAAAAAAGATGAATCCCAGACATCTACACGAGCCAGGGGTGGAGAGCTCTTCTGGGAAGAGCTCGCCGCCCAGGGGGTCCAACTTCCAACCTCAAAGTGGAGACCAAAAACCTCTCCGAGGAAGTGTGCCAATGGGTTTCGAGCTTGAATTCTCTTAACGTCTCGCCTAATGCCGGGGGCCACGGTGGAGAGCTCTTCTGAGAAGAGCTCGCCGCCTCCAGACTCTAGGTGGTGAAGCCACAAATTCTGTCAAATTTCCATCCATTGAAGGCAACCATTTCAGGCATACCCTTTTTAGTGGAAACAATACCTTCGGATGCAAATTTGAGGATGCATACCATATAGATCTACACTGGCCTTGGGGTGAATCATGGGGTTAGGCTGCAGAATTGTTATAATTACCTATGAAGATGAAACTGGTTAGCACGATACGGTTGGTTATTTTTGTTGTGGTTTAAATGGGAGTGAATGCTGTTATCTTGTAATTTTCTTTGAAGGACCAACCTGGATAAGATTGGTCAACTACTTTGGGTAAATTCATCAGCCTTAAGTGTAAGAAGACACAAGCACTGAATGCCAAGTAGAAATATGATTAACAAAGTCTCGCTCCACCAATGGATTTCCACTACCACCACAAGAAGGTTGGACTGCCATTGTAATGTACTCACTTTTTGGGGCCAACCCCTGCCAAAACTAGAACATCTTGATTCCAGAAACCGCGTCTGACTCATTGCTGACAAGGGGAGAGCTTTGGCCTGCGACTTTCCGACGGTGATCAGCCAATGGATGATGGAGCCAACCTGGAGCCTCATGTCCAAGAGTTTCGGTTCGACGACGGGGGCATGAAGGGATTAGCGGCAGCCCTCTGTTGGTGTGGATTGGTCTACTTCGTGAGCAATTTGGATGACTCTGTGGTTTGTCATGGAGGGGTGAAGGAGCTGGCAATGTCTCTCCTTTCGGTTCCAACCTACTACAAGAGGCCCGGCCAAGACCCAGCTCATGCGATGATTGGTCGCATCATCCGTCAGAACGTCCAGGCCAAGAAGATGGCCGTAAGTTCGTTCGAGTGGTCCCAAATTCTTGGGAAAATGGCAATGGAAGATAAGGAAGGTGAAAAAATCACGGTGCAGGAGGCCATCGAGATCTACAATGGGAACCCGAAGTGGTCTCCCATGGAGGCAGTGGTGGGTCAAAGGACCATATTTTGCTCCGACAAGAGCCACTATTTTTCCGAGAAGCAGGCCAAAGAGGCCGGGTTTGTCCATGATCCTGACTGCAATCGCTCGGGAAATCTTGATGAGATTGAAGATGTGGACTAGAAATTTTGATATTTCAATCAAATTTTGATCCAGCAATTCCAGCAGAGCATCCGCCCGACAGCGGCAAGAACGCGAGAAAAAAGGTGGCCAAGAAGCAGCAGCAAAACGAAACCACCATGGCATGAAAACACTAAAAATCCTGCAAGTTCCTTATATATATATATATGTGATGTATATAATTCTTTGCAGGGACGGGTCAAGAGTCAAAACTGAACACCTCAATGAGTATTTCGAACATTTTGAAACCACCCTACGCACTGCCTGGTTTTTTCGTGCAGGCAGTGGCAAAAAGAGCAGTTTCGAGTTTCGTGCCCCTGACACCAGGCTTGGGAAATCTCATGAAACCTCGAATTTTTGAGGCATTTTTAAAGCAGCCACAGTCTGAAGCCATGGCGGTTCAGCTTTGGATTCCCATATGGGGATGATGATAAAAGGGGGAAACCAATCATCAGCCTCCATTGAGCCTGGTAGTATGACACATCATACGCCATTAGAAATGAGTTTGTTTGATGGCCTTTCTTAAGTGCTGAGCAACACACCCACTCCACTTCAAGCCAATGCATACGATACACATACCCGTATCCCACCACATGAAGCTATCATAGAACTGGATGATGGGAAAATTTACAGGAAACCCCTATATTTGATGGTAAAAACCATGGTTTCCTGTAGATTTTCCCTTAAACCGCATGGAACGTGACCCTGCGGAGGCTGTCCTTTTCATCCTTAGCCTCCTCGCTACTGATGCTGGCGGCCGGCCTTTGCGGGTGCCCAGCGGGCGTTTGAACCACACCAAGCCGAGTGGTTGGTTTGAAATGGCTTTGAACCACATACCCTCTGGTAATTTAACGTAGCTATTGAAAATGGCCATTAATAGTTGATTTTCCCATTAAAGATGGTGATTTTCCATAGCTATGTTAGTTTACCAGTGGGTAGTTAGTAATCAAGAGTTACTCAATATGTCGTATATAATTATCTACACACAGCAACTAATAAATCAAGAAATAGATAGAACATATATCTATATATACGCAAGAATTGCATGTATTCACAAACCTCTCTTTTTTTTTGGTTCAACGATGTTGAGGATCTCCTCATTTTTGGTGACTAGATGTTGGTGAGGTCACAAACTGCTCTTCGTGGTTAGCATTGAGAGTACTGAACTTCAAAATGTAAGGTCCACAGATATCAAAAGCTAAACTACATCAGCTATGAGCTTGAATTTTGCGGCTTTCAACCCGCAGTTTTGTTTTACTTTTTTTTTTTTTTGCGGGGCTGACGTCAGACGGATGCACCACATTAAGAATGATTAATTGCCTTTCATCCTGTATTGATTCGTAATGATGAACCATGATTACCAATGATGAATAGTCAAGTAACAACCAATAGTAATGGCGAACAACTAGTAACTTAACTAGTCGTTGGTAGCAATAATTTTATTTCTATTTGATTGCTAATAGTAACTGGCGATAGTCAGTAGGAACTAATAACATCTAAAAACAACAGTAAAAATATTGTGAATGATGGTTCGTAAGCAAAAATAGGGCAATATAGTGCCTATCAATAAATAAAATTGCTGGGAATATATGATCCTAGAACTCAATATATTTATGGAATAATCACTGGTTTGAAGGGAACATCTTAATCGGTTTTCCCATGGTTTTCCCCATGAAATATGCGGGTTTCCTGTATTGAATGTGGCAATCCACAATCTTCCTCAAAGCTCAATTTCAGAAGGGGTCATGTGTTTGACTTTAAATGTTGTGCCGCTGTCTAAGCAGATTTGGCCCAAAACGTGGCTCCTAAATTTCTGGGCTGCAACAGGGGTACCACCTCTATTAAACGAATCATTTGGGACTGAACCTGGCAATTGAACACATTGGTTTTTTTTTGCAGGCTCTCTCAAGTGGAATGAGCTACCTCAGCCACACCGCGCTAGCTCAAACACATTGCTTTAGCTCGATGGCATCGAGCTGGTTCAATATTTTTGAACGAAAAAAACGAAAAAAACATCCTCCAAAAAATTGAGCCAGCTACGTCACGTTGAGCTGGTGAACGAATGTGAAAGCTAAAAAACGAACACGTAGTATGTATTGGCCAGCATGATGACGGCACACTGACCTGGCTCAAGGGAATGTAGCTGGCTCCATTTTTTCGCGTTTTTTTTTCAGTTCAAAAAAATTGAGCCAGCTAGGAGGCGCTGAGACAGCAACGAGGCATTGAGCCAGCTACGTGGCACTGAGCCAGCAACGAGGGAATGGTGAATCTGTACTGTGCGGGACCGATGGATTTTCCGATGCAGCCTTTGCAGTTCCAACAAACCAAATTATTGATTAATTCTGGCACCATATGAGATAAAATAGAAGACTGGCAGTCTATACATATGTATACGTAAAGAACCCCAACCGTATAATTATGGTCAATCTGAGGCAACACCAGTTTTCTTGAGGGAGACGCGCGCCCTTGAGCTGGAGGGAGGTTGGGAAAAGTAACTTTCGACTGTAACATGTCCCTTTTTTCCAAGCCAATGATTGATAGTTCGCAGTAGCAGCAACATCAAGCACTCCACAGGTGCCTTGGGCGCTTGATGGCCAACCGTTCCCATGAGTACGAGAAGCTCAAGGCAAGGGCATGGCAGATGGATCGATATTTTTTTCCATGGAAATCCATGAAAACTGGGATCAGTTGGGTAGATCAACTTGATGATTTCGGTATATTTTGAGACTTTCACCACTTTTTTTCAGATCTCAGATCATTTTTTGATGGGACACGGCTGCTCTTTCTCTCATACGTGTTGCTTCTATGGTGATCAAAACTTGTTCTTTTCCATTGTTTTTCCACCTTGGGGGATAGTTATCAATCCATTTCCGACGGGATTTTTCATTAAACCCAGAGAATCCCATTGTTAGGGGCTGCCGCCCCCTGTCCCCTGTCGCCGACCCGGGAAAACATAATGAGTTGAATATGCAGTCCAGAGAGGGGCATGGCAAAGATGGGTTTGACTACGAAACATTGGAGCTGTTAACGAACAGGGATATATTATTATTATTATTAATATTATTATTTTTATTATTACTATAGTGTGCCTCGGTTCTGCAACGTACGGACCGGCTTTCGACATATACCCAACTCTAAAGCCGGAGGAGTCAACAACTATTCCTACAACGCTGGAGAATTGGTACTGTATGCTTTTGAACCCATATCTTTCACAAACATGATGCTACTATGGCTGTTGCAGCTGATCAGCTATGACAACCATCCAACACCAGTTGCTTTTACTTGCAGCTCGAGTTCGATGGTGGGGTGCAACCTGGATCCACCGAAAAAGTGCCCAACCAAAAAGAAAATTGTCGGTTGTCGGTTGTTGGTTGTTGTGCTTGTTGTTGTTGTTGTTGTCGTGGTGGTGGTGGTGGTGGTTGTGGTTGTTGATACACGCGGCCGGCACAAACAAACATACCTTTGCTGTCATATGGCGGTTATGATGTGTGGAGTCCCATGGCATGTGCTTCGGTGAGGGCGAGGATTTCGATTTGGACGGTGTGCGGGAATCCCTCAACGACTTCCTGGATGAGGCCTGTAGTGCGATGATCCATGAGTGGCCAAAGGGCCATGGTAGCCATGGGTAGGGGAGATTTGGTGTCAACTGAAGGGGATATGAAGTTATGTTTCAAAGTTAAATATGTTAAATCAGAATGTATCATTGTCCATGAATGATTATGGTTCATTGATGGGTGGAATTTACTTGCAACATGTGCTGGTTCAACGCAAAAAACCACCAATTTTGATCAATTTTGTAATTGTAGGTGGCACCTCAGTCTTTGACCCAACACATGTTGCATATGTTAGATCATGCAGAACGCAGTGCCCTGAAACAACCTCACCATGAATATGATTGACATTGGAAACACCCATCAAACATGGTTTTGAATCTGCTTTGGGATTATTGCAAAGTATCCAGATACAGTACTTGAATGTGTTTGGATGTATTATATATGAACAGGCACTTGATACATTATGCAATGTACAAAGAAATGCACACATCATAATTTGTGATACAATGACGGGAATCGAATACCAAGGAGCATTCGTCACAAATTCCAACAATGTTTGCCTGCGGTGGCACTCACTTGTTCCTATCTGGTTTTTTGGATGATGAACACCCCGTCAACCAAGGGGAATGGAAGGCCGGTGCATTTCGAGGTTCGTGATGCTTCAGCCCTGGACTTGTTTTCAGTGTCTTCCCCAATGTCAGGATGATGAAGACGGACATCATCCGGCACCATACAACAGGTTGGGTCATTTCTGTGTGCTAGCCGGGAAACTGCCGATGTCCAAGTGTTGTTGAAGGAATTTGGAGCCTCCAACCTTCCTCCGTCTGATTTTTTTTCCTCCCGGGAGGGAAACAATCCTACTTTTGCTGGGAGATCTCTAATGGCCGGAGGTTCATTCACCTGGTCATTTCATCACACGCATCCTGCCAGTGCTGCCCTCGACAAGAAACAGGAGGAGGCTCGCGTTGTCACAGGCGGGGCAGGGAGAGGTCTGATGATAAACTCTGAACCTGAAACCTTGTGATGTGGGGTAACTATATACTGGGATTTTATTTGACCAAGTATGGAACAGTCGGAACAGTTGTCATTCTTGTATGGATGATATGCCGAACATTTGGTTGTGAACATCAGGATTTTTCATTGCCATAGAAAATGGAAAGAGCCCGAACTTTTGGGTTTCCCTCATTTGATTGAAAAGAGTCCGAGACACAGTGGACGACTGAGGGTCCATAACAACTGGGAAAAACTTTATTGTTTCGGCACATATGCTGCAATCTATGAGTTGTGTGCCCCCATGTTTCTTGCTCTCCCTTTGCTCCATATGTATGTTTGTTGCTTGGTATCACAACGTCTTTTTTTCCGAGTGTATATATATATATATTATATAATATGTATAAGCTAACATACAATTGAGCAGTGTTCAAAACCCTTGTCGGTTGATGATTAGTCCATGGGTTGTTCAAAACCCAACAAAAATTGGGAACCCGTATTGGTTGATGATTAACTAGAGGGAATTACACTACCAGATTGCTAACATCCAATTGATGATTATAGGGGACTATATATATATATATACACATCAAATTAGATGATTATAGGGTATTATAATCCCCTATTTTTTTAAACATTGACATGGTTGATTATAGCAATATAATGATAACTATGATGGATTATGATAATTTACCTAACAATTTACCCTTTTTTATTCATCTTCCAGGCGCAGCGGCCTCCGCCGCACGGGATCAGGCTGTTCCGCGCCTGGTGCGGGGCCTGGCGCGAGGTCCTCGAAGTATTCCTTGAAGCAACGGCATTTCATGCTGATTTTCATGGTGATTTCATGGTCTTTTTGATGGATTTTCATAGGAATCCATGGGATTTTCATAGGAATCTATGGGATTTTCATAGGAATCTAGAGATGGATATGTATATATATATATATATCTATATATCTATATATATATATATATCTATATATCTATATATATATACATATATATATATATCTCTCTCTCCCTCCCTCCATGTATATATTATGGATTTATATGATAATGTAATGACCCTAGGGTAAACCTACAATAGAAAGTGGAAAAGCCATGGGCCAATGGGTAATCTTCGGAAAATCGTCCAGAAATGGTGTTTTTTTTTCCACATCGAACTGTTAGTTTACAAAAAGGGTACCCTCTGGATATTATCATATTATCATCATAAATTATCTATCAATGGGCCATGGTTTTCAGAAAGCTATGTTCACCAGAGGGTAAAACAATGATGTAAAAAAATGATTTTCTGGTGATTTATTTTCTCTCATTGATGGTTTTCTTGCAATAATTGATATGCTGCGAATAGCAGCATGTTGTAAACCTTATGATTCATTACTGTACAGTAAACCTTCAATTGGGCATGGTTTATGATACGGTCCATTTCTGGAAGAATTGGCGGTTGATGGTTTTGGGATGTTTGGGTTTATATACATTAGTCCTTTTCCATACACAATTTTTGATCTTCTAGACCTCGAGAGTATGTTATGATCACAGGAGCTTCAAGTAGTGATCAAACAGTTCAGGATTGGGAAGCCATGCTTGCAGTAAGTCTTGGAAACATGCAATTTTTGTTTGCATCTTGTCGTGCAACTGTCTTCTACCCCCATGGTTGCTGAAGATAGTGCTGAATATCCACAGAAATTGCTTGAGATGACCTGATATGCTCACCACTCATTGCTTAAATCGCCATGAATCCCTATTGTTGGCTGAATCCCAATCTTTGCTGTTGAATATCCACATGATTGCGTAACATTGGGTTGTTTGTTGGTTATCCCATTCTTTGTGGCTGGTTGTGCCCAATCTCAGAATTGCCAGAACCCCACATTTGGACGTCGAAAATCTGTGGATTTTCGTTTGTTCTCTTCACGTTCTCCCATAAATCTGGATCTTGGTTAGTGAACATCTCCAAACCCTCAAGAAAACGGAGACAACTTTGGCTTTGCGAACCCTTCCGCCATTATTGAGACATGTCTTTTTTTCCTAAAAAATACCATGTTGGAATATTTCCAGAATATTCATATTTGAATATTCCCGAGAGCGTCTGAGCGCAGGGTTCTTCCAATAGTGGGGGTCTGTATCTCATCTTCTCATCTTCACACCTTCTCATCTTCACATCTTCTCTCACACCTTCTCATCTTCACATCTTCTCTCACACCTTCTCATCTTCACATGTTCTCTCACACCTTCTCATCTTCACATCTTCCCTCCCACCTTCTCATCTTCACATCTTCTCTCACACCTTCTCATCTTCACATCTTCTCTCACACCTTCTCATCTTCACATCTTCTCTCCCACCTTCTCATCTTCACATCTTCTCTCCCACCTTCTCATCTTCACATCTTCTCTCACACCTTCTCATCTTCACATCTTCTCTCACACCCTCTCATCTTCACATCTTCTCTCACACCTTCTCATCTTCACATCTTCTCTCACACCTTCTCATCTTCTCTCACACCTTCTCATCTTCACACCTTCTCATCTTCACATCTTCTCTCACACCTTCTCATCTTCACATCTTCTCTCACACCTTCTCATCTTCACATCTTCTCTCACACCCTTCTCATCTTCACACCTTCTCTCACACCTTCTCATCTTCACATCTTCTCTCTCTCATTCTCTCTCCTTTCTCTCTCTCCTTTCTCTCTCCTTTTTCTCTCTCTCGCCTTCTTTATCTTTCTCTCTTTAGGCCGAGGGTGGTACCGGCGGTGAGTCACGAAACGTCAACCCTTTCGCACGAAATGAAGGTCGATCGTCAAAAACTGAGGAAAAATTGCGACTTTACTTGTCCCGGAGCAACCCTTTCGCACGAAATGAGGGTCGATCGTCAAAAACTGAGGAAAAATTGCGATTTTACTTGTCCCGGAGCAGCAACCCTTTCGCACGAAATGAGGGTCGATCGTCAAAAACTGAGGAAAAATTGCGATTTTACTTGTCCCGGAGCAACCCTTTCGCACGAAATGAGGGTCGATCGTCAAAAACTGAGGAAAAATTGCGATTTTACCTGTGCCGGAGCAACCCTTTCGCACGAAATGATGGTCGATCGGCAAAACCTGAGGTAAAATTGCGATTTTACCTGTGCCGGAGCAACCCTTTCGCACGAAATGATGGTCGATCGGCAAAACCTGAGGTAAAATTGCGATTTTACTTGTGCTAAAACAACCCTTTCGCACGAAATGAGGGTCGATCGGCAAAAACGGAGGTAAAATTGCGATTTTACCTGTGCCGGAGTAACTTTCTCGCACGCAAAGAGGTTTATGTGTACGAGCGTTTCTGTGTAGAGATGTTTGTGTGTAAAAGTGTTTGTGTGTACAAGTGCATCTGTGTAAAAGTGTTGTGTGTAAAACCTTCTGTGTGTAAAAGTCTTTGTGTGTAAACGGGTTTGTGTGTACGAGTGTTTCAGTGTAAAGATGTTGGTGTGTATAAGTGATTGTATGTAAAATTCCATCTGTTTAAACGTGATTGTTTGAGGGAATAGGATGGTTCCCCCACCCTGGCTGGGGGCCAGGTCGGTTCTTTGCCTGACTCAACGCCGTCGTGACAATTGAATTTGAAAATGAAGTGCACCAGCATGAGTCAACCAGAACTGTCTGAGACTTGCTGATGCACGCATCTTTGCTTGAGACGTTCAGTTTCACCATAGTGCATCCTGTCTCACCATAGTGCATCGGCGTGAGTCAAGCAGAACGGTCTGAGACTCCATAGAAGAGCAATAAAGCTGCCGATTCCTTTTGCGCATATAGTTGTGCCGGGACATCGCTGAATGTGATCTGTCACAGTCATTAGTCATAGTTCTTGAATGCTTTGCGGGTCCGCATTGTTGGTCTGTGCAGCTAGGTTTGCATGGAGTCAGGGCCCCGGGATGGGATGGATTACATAGATAGGCAGGCTGCTACCACAAAGAGACAAATCGATATATTTTATATTGAGATAGAGATAGAGATATGATATAAAGATGGATGTATGACTGTTAATATCTAGAGATGGATGTATGAGTGTTAAGATAAGAGTTTCCATTCCAGTCACAGTCAGGAGTCAGGACCCTAAACCCAAAAAGAACCAACTTATATCATATTGTAATACTGTGTGTGTCCCAGCCCAGAAACGGTCGCCGCCTGCCAGGTCCGCCCGTTTATACTTCTTTTTGGGGAGATGGCAAACCACCTTGGTTGGGGGGCCCCAAAGCACATAGCCCTCATGACATGTTCATGGATGCTGGTTTCGAGTCACATGGAAATAGGACTTCGCCGCACCACCCCGTCGGATTGCTGAGGTGGCCACGACAACGATGACTTCGCTGTGCGTACATGGGCCGGCCTGTGTGTAAAAGCGTCTGTGTGTACAAGTGATTGTGTGTAAAAGCGCTTGTGTGTAAAACCGTCTGTGTGTAAAAGCGTCTGTGTGTAAAAGTGTTTCTGCGTAAAAGTCTTTGTATGTAAAACCGTCTGTGTGTAAAAGTGTCTGTGTGTAAAGGCTTCTGTGTGTAAAAGCGTCTGCGTGTAAAAGCGTCTGTGTGTAAAAGTGTTTGTGTAAAAGTGTTTGTGTGTACAAGTGCCTGTGTGTAAAAGCGTCTATGTGTAAGCTTCTGTGTGTACAAGCGTTTGTATGTAAAAGCAGCTCCTGTGTGTAAAGGCTTCTGTGTGTAAAAGTGTCTGTGTAGAAGCGTCTGTGTGTAAAAGCTTCTGTATGTAAAAGCTTCTGTGTGTAAAAGCTTCTGTATGTAAAAACTTCTGTGTGTAAAAGCTTCTGTGGGTAAAAACTTCTGTGTGTAAAAGCTTCTGTGGGTAAAAGCTTTGTGTGTAAAAGCGTCTGTGTAAAAGCGTCTGTGTGTAAAAGTGTTTGCGATGCAAACTATTGTCTTGCACTTCTCACTATTTTGTCTTGATACTCCTCTTCTCGACTGCCTATAACACAGCTTTTATATATCGTTTCTAATATTGCGTCTCCATACTAACAAGAGAAGACCCTGCTCCTCTACGCTCTCGGGCCATCCGTCGTCTAGTATTTGAATGTTCAAACACTATATTGAAACAATATGGTATAACATACCCTCTGGTACTTTAACATAGCTATTGGAAATGGCCATTTATAGTGAGTTTTCCCATTAAAAATGGTGGTTTTCCATAGTTATGTTAGTTTACCAGAGGGTAAATGTCCTCTTTAATATTGAGAACTGTCCCAAAAATGCATCAATGTTCAAACCGAGGCCCCTCCCGGCGGTACAGTGCACATGGCCAGCACAGATGAGGAGTTTCTCGGGGTCGGGCACCTTTCAAGGTGCTTGAAGGGCGGCTGGATTTTCATGGGAAATATACGGAGATTCTCATGGAACATACTAAAAAGGCGGCTGGAATTTAGATGAATTTAGGAACACAGTTGACAAAACTTGGATATTCTCAACACGATGGCAATTTTGAGAGAATTTAAGCATCAACCATGATTTTGAAAGGGTGAACATGCAGCTATACACTTGCTGGGAGTATACCTGATGGGAAGCCCGGGGGGCTGTACCAACAAGATGCACGTATAAACATGGATGATGTTTACTGACAAAAGGGGATATTTTGACCGACCCACATAGCAACTACGTGTGTGTAGTGTATATATATATATATATACGTATATATAATACACATCAATTTGACAATTGCATATGCAAAAACAGACGTGGGGACTGGGAAAAAAAACCTCAGCAAGATTCATTATTATGCAGATAATTTGACGGTTAATTTTCTGAACCTCCAAAAACTCAAGTCTCAAGACTTTCCATTGCTGGGTTTGTTTACTGAGGGCTACTGTATCATGGTGCGTTTTGAGTGATTCTGATTCTGGCAGGACCTGTTGTGAACGCTGAACCGGGGTCGCTGAAGCAACTTCCATTGGGTCATGGGTCAAAGATCCCCAGAAACAAATCGAAGAAATGGAGATCATGTGGTTAAACCAATAGTAAACCATCCCTCAAATCACAATTTTTATAGGTGGTATAAACCACAACCAAATGGCTAGTTTATGATTGTTAAAACCATTTTAAACCTCATTAATCTAATGCAGTTTGCCACTGAATATCACCAAAATCATCCAACATCTGTCGCTTCCTGGGCCCCTCCCCAGTGAGTTCGGCCGCTCGGGGAAAGCCTGAGCAGCGGCGCCGAGTTGTGCAAAAGAGTAGATGTCTGCGGGGTGTTGCAGGGCCTTTTAGGGACTTAAAATGGTGGTTGATGGTGCTTGATAGTGCTTAATAGTGTTAACAAAATGTTGATAAGGGTTACCCTTGAACATGAGTGCCTGGAAATCGATCAAAATGGATGTTTCTATGGGAAAAACATGTATCAAATGGGGGATTTTCCAAATCATGTTTGATTATCGGAGGGTCGGTTGCCATAGACTTGGAGTTGGTGGGTTCCAAGCATTCTTTCTTGTCGGGCTGATCTGCCCAACGGCCAATGTTGCGGGCGTGAAACCACCAGTCAGATTTGCTATTGTTTTTTTTTTTGCAGTGATGGTTTGGAGAAGGGTAAAACCCTGGTACACCCAACAACAAACCCTGCATTGTTGCAGGCTTTGACAAAATTGGTAAATCTCGGGTACCCAAATCATCAAATTGGGCCCGGTTTATGCTGTTTAGCTTTCCCACATCATGATTTTTGGGGTCTGCCTCGGCATTTTTTGGGGGGCTCAGAGACCAGCGATACCTCCTTAAGGGCGCCCGTCCGTGCCCCCGGCGGACCGGCGGACGTCCGGGTTGTGGTGTTACCTTTGGGAACGTCTGCGCAAAATGCGCTAGGTCCGCTGAGCTGGGGGGCACGAGCTGGGCCAATGGTAGGGATGGAACAAGGGGGGGTCCTAAATTTCCAAGGAAGTCTTATGCTTGAATCATCTCAATGACTGAGGCAGATTCCAAACTTTGCTTGTCAAGGATCGTACTATAGGCTTCCAAGTTGTGGCAGAAAAGCTTCTACCCAGTTTAGATTTCCACCCCAAGGGGGATGACGCTGCTTTTCTATGGTTTATGTGTTTTGGTGTGTGAACGCTTGAAACAGATTGAAACAGTAAATTGGGTTTATCACCCATAGAACCAACACATGAAGAAGAATAAAGGGCTGTGGCTGGTAATGCATTTCCACTTGTTGGGTTGTTGAACAGCGGTTGGTATTTTGGGTCAACACTTTTAAAATCGAAACAGTGTACATTAATTTGGTAAGCAACCCAAACAAATCCACAATGACAGAATTTCAGGGGATGTTCATGTGGGAACTAATATAAACAATTACCCCAACATGACAACTTGGATCGGGAGAATGATGAACCATGGGATGTTTACTATATGTTCAGACAAACCCATGTATCCGATACTGGGGGAATATTGTGTGTTGACCCACAGCCACATCTTCTAAGGCCTGGGACTCACACGGGCCGTTGATCCATGTTTGGATCAATGGATTTTTTGGGGTTCCACATTTTGAACCGCCTCCAGTAAGTCCCTAACTGTTTCGGGTTCACATCCCGTATTGGCGAGAAATTCCATGGTGTCGACCACCCGGTCGACCATGCCGCAGGCGCTTACATTTGAGATGGACGAGGATGCGCTTGCGTTTGACCCTGGGAGAGTGATCCCAATAGACTATTCTCAGAGGGTTGAACCACCCATCTTTTTTTCTTCACCTGGTTGGCCGAAGATCAGTCTCTCGCCATCATAATGGGGATCCTAACACTTGTGCTGAGGTTGTTTACTCTTCTCCATTGGCTTTGAAATCAAGAATCATCAATTCTGCATCTGTGCAAATAGATGCACTATGATTGACTATGATGCAAGACACATGACAAATTGACCGAAATCGGATTGACCCAAATTGACCGATGAGTCTCCAATTCCCGGGGGGGATCCATGAGTTGGCAGAGGAGCCGCCCAGAGATGACAGCGATGCTGGGGAGGAGCTTGAGCCAAGCTCAGATATGGTGATTTAACTATGAACAATAGGGATACTGTATCATGGTGATTACTCATGACGAATTAATATATATATATAGTATATATGATATAATATGATATGATATAATATAATACACTATACTATTATTAAACATATGATATGATATTTGATATATATATATATATATATATGGATATGGATATGGTGATTTACCCATGAAATATCGGCATTGAATGGAGATTTTAAATGATTTTAGCGGGATGCGATCTATCAACTTGGGTGCATCCGGAACTCCCGGACTTCACGAACAATCGCAAGATTTTCCTGGGAGAAGCGAGTTCGAATCCCCGGAAAATAGGGGCATCATGGGGTACCTCATTTTTAAACTGACTCAGATAGTCTCACGAAAATTTAAGTGATGATTGTGATCCATAATCCAGATATAATCCAGATATAATCCAGAATACCCTCTGGTAAACTAACATAACTATGGAAAATCACAATTTTTCATGGGAAAATCAACTATAAATGGCCATTTTCAATAGCTATGTTAAATTACCGGAGGGTAATCTCCACAATGATCCATGGTTTCACTGGTTTCCAAAACGGGATTGGCTCCGCAGGAGGCAGCTGAACCGCCACAGGCGATTATGTTGGGACGGTTGGGGAAACGGGGAAACTCCTCCGAAATCAGGGAGACGTCTGAGGTTTATCTAAATAATCATGAACATTACAGCAATTTGCACAGATTCTATTCTTGTTGTAAGGGTTTTTCTTGCCAGTTCGCTATATCACACATTTCTGGTACCATCCCAGTGCTTTGTTGAATTCTATGATTTCTCGACCTGTTCATGGTAGAGATATCGGCCTAGAAAATGGTCGTTTTGTGGATGAGAGATTCAGTCAGAATTACCTGTAGAAAGTTGGATTCTGGTCCACAAATTTGACACCATTTCGGTACAGCAAAGGGTCCTGCCAAAAAAGTCGAGGTTTCAAGACTTAATAGCTACCAGTCCATCCGTAGATGTCCCATCTTGTTTCCTTGTCGCTCCTTTTGTTCAAAGCAGAAGTTGGCAAAGTTACCAACATGATTTCAACGCGATGAGGATAGAAATGGATAGAACCTGCGACCTGAGCTGCTGGGCAAGTGGTCATGCAGTTTAGATTTGCTTATGACATTACTGGTTGGTGGTTTGGAACATTTTTTATTTTTCCATATATTGGGAATAATCATCCCAAATGACTTTCATATTTTTCAAGATGGTTAAAAGATTAATTTCATAGCACTTAATTAGATACCCTTAGTAAAGAGACTTGTGGGCCGTGAGATGGCTGGCTCAACATGCTCAACCACCAAACGGACACCAGATACCAAGTCAGTATATTATTCTCATGAGATTCAACTCAAAATGTTCCTTATCATGATAAAACATGATCAGTCCTCTTTTATGATGTTGTTTTTTTTGTTGATCATTTTCATGATCTCATGATATCTCCATAAATTTTAACTTGAAATGAATGCCTTTCCCCATGTCTTAATCCATCATGTCATCTATTTACTATACATGAATATACATGATATCTATTGGTATCTCTGGTCAATAAGCCTCATTCATATGGGATACATGGGATCCAGTCGCTGACCATGTCGCCTTGGTCGATCTTGGTCGCCTTGGGATGGTCTCCTCGCGGCTGCTCTGTGTGGAGTGTGCCTATGTGAAAAACACAACTGGTTGGCGGTTGGCGGCTGGCCAATGTGAAAAATGGATCTGTTTGGTACAATGGCTTTGGTTACTATAGTATGATAGTATGGCTAATTATATATATATATATGATATTATATATATATTATATATATATATATATATTATATGTAGGTATCCATATGCAAATATGGCATTCATCCTGAGATAATGGGATAGATCCAACATGATCCAACGATAGTGGGCTAGAATGGGGCACTTACATCCCTGCAACTGTCATAGACCAAGGCAGATCACGGTTGAAAGACTAACCTGGGGATGGGCGATTCTAAGAGTCTCGTAGTTGGGACATGGTAATTCGGCAACTGTGGCATTGAAAAGATGGAGGTAGATATTTTATGATATTTTGTAGCCAAGAAGAATGCTACCCCATGGTGTATCAATATCTTCAGAACTGTAACGGATCAACATATTGGCAATGATTGTAGCAAGAACCATAGGAGACTGCAGCAGTATGACCATTGATTCGTTTAATACGTGCCAAAATGGGGACAAATGGGGACAACCATGGCAGAAACTATGCTGGTTGATTGTTTGTGGTGAAACCACCTACGGACCTAAAACATTCTTTAAACACGATTGATGAATGGGGAGGACCTGACTGTACCAGGGAAGTAGCATATCCTGGCATAAAGAGTGGGGTAGTTGATGGTAGACTGTCTGGTCCTGGTGTCAGATGTTTTATTTTGCATTTCTAACAATGGCATGATGATCAGATTCTACTTTCATACTTTTGAAATCACCAAGCAGTTTCTTTCAGCTATTCGAAAGAGAATGACCTGATGAACATGAAAGGGTCACTTTTACTTGGGAAGAGTAGGTAGGAGGAGTAGTGCTACTAGTTGTTGTTGCTGCTGCTGGTCTTGCTGGTGTTGTTGGTGTTGTTGGTGTTGGTGTTGGCGTTGGATGGCACCATGGTTTGTGCATTTTGATGCAAAGCCGCTCTTGTTTCCAGCAGCATGGAAAGGACTTGGAACATTTTCCAGCTACTGAGAGGGCCTTTTTTTGTTCTCAGCGGCTGAAACTTGAAACTGTCACCAAGATGGGGAATGGCACATCGGTGAATACGTCAATATCATATCTATGCCATGCAATGCCATGCATATCTATAGCCTTTCTCTTCCGGATGTATCATCATAGAATTGGATGATGGGAAAATTTACAGGAAAGCCCTATATTTGATGGTAAAAACCATGGTTTCCTGTAAATTTTCCCTTAAACCAATCCAATGAATCAGGGTGAAAGTCTGGTGAAATGATCCAGCTGCTCCATCCATGGTGAAACCCTCCGATCCAAAGGCTCCCCATCCAGCAGCGCCATAGAGGTGGTGACTGTATAGAAGAACCCTACGTTGAAGTGGATGTTGACGACGAGGATGAAAATGGTCGTGTTGCGCTCAAGCGTTCCTTGGTCGCGGATAGAACACCCACATATATATATTATATGATATACATATATATATATATAATATGATATATATAATACATTAATATGGAATTGTGGCTGGCTGTTTTTTTCTTTTCAAGCGCAATCTGCATCAACCTGCTTGCTTGATTTTTTGGTACGGTCTGAAATCAGACTTTCGCTCCAGGTGCCATCGACAACGTGGTGACGGTCTCTTGCCATGCAATAGCTAGAAGCTTGACGTTGGCAAGGCGTCAATCTAAAAAACGCCCTGGCCAGACCTAACGTCCTTCGTATTAAAACACATATCTATGTATCACAAGTGTATCCATTTACCAAGTGATCTATTTAATCTAATTGTCTACTTTATCTATCTATCTTCATTCATATATATATATTATATATATATTCAGCTGTTTGTCTACTTATTTATCCATTCATTTGCTTTGAAACTAGAACATACATACACCATTTACAAACACATTTACTGACATTTCACGCAGGCAGATTTGCTTGCATGTCTATCAAAAAACACTGGAACATACTGTTGAAATCAATTTGTTGTGTTTTCCAAACTTTTGCTGGCTAAATCTCACTGTTTATTGGTTGAATCACCATATTTTTACTAGATTCGTCACATTTCTTGGTGAAATGTAGTGTGTTGGTTCCATCCATCATTGTGGTTTACATACTTTACATAACCATTTTTTCGTTCTTGGACCCGAGGTGAGGAATGGCCCACCCCTCCCGGTGGTGGACATCCGGCACCGCTGGCACCAAGTGGCCTCCGATGGCTTTGTTGCGCTCTTCTGCAGTTGTCCCATGCTGTCCATCTTCGTGGCGCGTGGGGACGCCATGCTGGGCTTGGGAAGGGGGTACCATGGGGCACCGGGCGCCACGATGATGCTATGATTTCAGGTATATGAGTCTTAAGTGTCTATTGAAAACCGCATATTTCACGTGGAGGCACTATTTAAAGGTATTGAATGAATACGAATGAATTGTCGATCTCACAAACAGAATGATGAAAAGGGCAACACTAGGAGTACAAGTATATTATACAGTAATTACTGTGATCAGATGGTCTCTGGTTTTCTTTTGGACATCACCATCCACCAATTTGTCTCTTGTGATACTTCAAATGGAATCCACTCATGACCCATTTTCAAGGGTGATCAAGGGCGTATATATCATCTTCGGGCACCCCACTTTCATCTTTCATGCAAGATTTCAGGGCTGGGGAACGATGGGGAAACCATCCGTTTGGGGATCCCGAAGCCCTGCGTAGCGGCACAGGTTACATGGTGAAAAACTACCTGTTTGCTCGCTGGAGGTGCCTGAATTTGCACGAAGTTCTGCACAGTGTATGATGTCCACAAGATTGAGGACAAGGACGAGGACGACGATGATGACGATGGCGATGATGATGACGATGACGATGACGATGATGATGATGATGATGATGATGATGATGATGATGATGATGATGATGATTGACGACGACGACGACGACGACGACGACGACGAGGATGATGATGATGATGATGATGATGATGATGATGATGATGATGATGATGATAGAAACTGTTGCTCCAGTCCAGGGAGACTTGATAGATCGTTTGACCTTTTCCCCTGGAATCTTGGCACTTGCCCTGTTATCATGAGGTTCTGATGACATGCAAAACAACACCCTCACTGTTTGATGCTCCAAATATCCATGTCCCCAAGCAATTTCCGCACCATTTTTTGTGGAACCCCTCAACTTGCACCGAAGAACTTCAGATTGGTTTTTCATGTCTTTTCAAATGCTTTTCCAGCCCTAGCCTGGGATTTGTTGACCCCATGTGCCACAATTGGTTGAAAGATGTTGAAAGGAAAATTGCAGGAGACCTACACATTTAATCGACACTTCAATGCATAGTATTTTTTTATTTATTTTTGATTATTTTTGTGTATAAGACCTTCTATGGAAACCAATCCATCAGCCCATAGGTTGATTTTTCCACCGGAACACTCCTGGGGCCGGCAGCTGCGGCATTGGCTGGGCAGCGAGGAGCCACCCTGGTGGTCATGACTTGAGGAAAAATGGTGGTTTGACATCCAGACAAGATGGGAATTTTAGCGGCTAAAGCCAGTAAGAACTTGTAAAGATCCCATCCAACATTTCATACCAGGCCCTGGGCCCAAATAAATAGATCCAGCGTATCAGGGTTTTCACGTGGGTATTTTAATCTTCAAGGGCGAAGGAATGAGAGTATACAATTCAACTGGGTTACTGTATAGCTGAGGATTATCATTTTGTGAAGACATAACATCTGCGGAACTTGGTCATGCTGAACCTGGAGTGCTGTATTGGAAGATTTTTGCCGTTCGAAGAGTTGGCGAATACGATGGTATGCATTTGAATTCAAAAAGCCAGCAACTGGAACTCCCCATATTAGATAGGAACATCATCTTCCAATGACCCATAGAATACAGGATTTTCGGCAAGTTGTCACTGGAGGGTAAGTATCCAATGATCCAAGGCAAAGGTTGCAAGTTGCAACATCTCCAGGCTTTGATGTGGCTGATGCTGACGGATGTTGTCCTCGGGGACGGGCTGGAACTGGGCGGGTTCGCCGGTGGAACTCACTCTGAGATGTTTCTCAAAGCTTTTTGTCAGGGAGAGCAGCCACGAAATTGTCTAGGATTCCTTAACTTTCTTGGTCCCCCCAAATTTTTACGCTACGGCTACATCCTCACAACTGCAGCAACCTACATGGATGGATAGTTCAATACCTGCTTTTTTGATCTTTTTTGGCCACAGGCCCGTTCCCACCTTGGCCCTGTGCAGGGCCTGTTCACTTGCGATGGTTCGGTTATGGGAAGAACCGATTGCACGGCACAAAGTGCATTCGTGTGCCTTGGCGGCCCTTGGAATTTCATTATTTGGCATGACACATCTTGAGGATTCCAGCGGCAGAGCAGTGGCCACATGTGGCCACATTTACCAACGATGTTTTTTTGGGGGATTGTACATGTGCCATGGTCAAAAGTTGGATTACAGTATATCCCCAATGGTGGAGGATGGTCATCCCCTCAATGATGGTAGGATGACCATAGCCTTAACCCATATACAGTTTTTCAACCATGACACACATGAATGATCCACATGATTTCTACTAATCACTTTGTGCAGGGATTTACCAGGAACAATATCATACACATTCCTTCTTTGAGTGGCACAGGCATTGTAAAGCTGCTGTTGCTGCTTGGAGTGAGTTACATCCCCATTTGTGGTTAAAACAGTGGTGAACCCCCCTATTTTTGGCTGTTTGATTCCCATCCTTCACCTGGTCACCGATTCCTTTTCTTCCCAGAATTGGTTTAGTTGGGGTTCTCTTCGCCGGAAACTCAGTCGTTGATGCCAAGTTGACCAAGCTTTCCGGGTGAGATTTTCCCAACCAATCCAGGTCCTTACCGGTGCAGATGTTGACGAATGCCCTGAGTGTGACTTCCCTGCTGCTGCTCCGGACGCTGTGCTCGAGGGGCTCCGGTGCTCCGGTGGATGGCTGAAAAAAAACATAGACCCTGTTGCAAGATGAGTTTCCACCAAAAGCAAACAAATTCTTTTCAGGGTCTACCGCAATTGGGGGAGGTTATATACTATCTCTCTCTCTCTCTATAATTCTATTTGAGCCGGGATCTAAATTATCGTAAAGTAATTATAAAATAGTATATATTATATGGAGCGTTCACTGCAGATGTGTTATTTTGGATTTGGCTTGGAAAAGATAGAGGACGTCCTAAAACGATACCCCCTTATCTTACCTGGATTTGATTGAGACTATAACAGCGCTTATGACTTATGACCAATAGTCTCCAATGTTGCAATGTGACGTCATTGAGTTGGGAGATCATCCAATCAGGGATTTGGAGACCAGTATATATATATATATTCTCTATATATATATATATATCTCTCTATGTACATACATACATATACATTGGACTGGCAACGCCGGTTCGGATTTCGCGCTTCACCCGGTAACCGATAAGCCAAGAGTCTACCCGATAACCCGATAAAGGTAGACTCTACCTTTAACTTTATCGGCTTATCGGCGCCGGCCACCCGATAAACCGATAAAGGCGGGGTCCGTCCAATGTTCCTCAGCTGAATTCCTGGTGAAATGCAAATGTGAGCTTGCTCATTTCAGACAGACTCCGAATCATAAAATTCCGCTGCAGCTGTTTTCCATTTTTTTGGGGCGTGAAAACTTAAATGGTGTGGCACAGTTTGCACGGAAGGGGGGTCTTTACCGCGGCCGCTTAATAATTAACTCCCCAGGGGTTGAAATAATTTTTAGGAAGGTCCACCACCCTCGATGAGGGGGGGGGTTCCAACGTAAGAAATTATTTTACCCTAAAGAGGGTTGTTTCGTACAACAACCGAAGACACTATCAACCCACTGAAAATAATTTTGGAAATTATTTTGAGGGGGGAGGGGGGGTAGCTAAGGTAGGGTAGATTATATATATATATATAGACACACACTATATATACACATATATATATATATATAGAGTAGATATAAAAATATGTTTTTTACATATATACATGTGCCATGGTCAAAACTTGTTCAATTTGGCCCCATCTATATAATACGATGGTCGTCCAGCGTTGGATTGACCAAGGATTTTGGAGGTTCAGATCTTGGACGTGTCGGCTCACGTGCACTACCACAAGGTGTGGTTAGGGAACTGAGGTGCTCTGGAAGCTAATGGTTCCATTAAGTAAAGTATTGGTTAAAGTCTACATCACTATATATATATATATATATATACATACTATCTACTATATATATATATATCTACTATGTATATATATATATATCTACTATATAATTATATATATCTACTATATATATATATCTACTATATACATACTATATATATATATATCTACAATATATATATATATACCTAGTAAATATATATATATACATGTATATATATAGCTATGGGTAAAGTCTCTATTAAATGGGGAGCCAGTTGGAGCTGCAAATTGACTTCCCCAAAAAAACATGATAGGTGAAACTGGTTATCAACCGACTTGGCGGAACAGATTCTGAGTGGCTCAAGTCGCTGGCCTGCGGTGTTGTTAGCCTGAAAACAATGGATTTTTTCAAACAATAATTATGGTTAACAATCATGAATAACTAATGACCAACCATAGAATACATAGAAGCTAACAACATCTAATCATTTTCTGATTGTTTTTGATGGTGAATGGTGGTTGATAATAGCTAATAGTAGTGAATCATAGTTGGTTTATCATTGATAATAATGAAAGCAGACCAACATAGTCAGTCATGGTTATAATGTTTGATAATGGTTCATAATTGATGGTTAGCCAACATCTATGATTGGTTGATATGCTTAATCATAGTGAAAAATGGTTCCTAATGGTTGATAATGGTTAATCAATGTGTTTAATGGTGATTAGTGGTTACTAATAATGGAAAATACCCTCAAACGTGGCTTGCTGGAAAGTCCCCGAACTAGCCCTGAAGGTTTATACCAGGGACGATTCCCGAACTAAATGGGAGATTTTCCGGCAAATCATGTTTGATTCCCGGAGGGTAAGGGAGTAGGGAGTCATTTAACCAACAGTAATTCAATAATTCATTTTATTAATTTATGGGTTTATCCATGGGTTTATCAACAAACATTCTGCATTTAGACCGATTTGGACCTGACATTTTCATAGATTTTCCATGGGATAGAGGGGGATATGATGAAAACGGATGTTTCTTCAGGGCTTCCCCATGTTGCGCCAACACAAAAAAATTGGGGGTCACCGAAACCGGGGCATCCCCATGAGATCATTGGGGGTATAGATGTCCAATAGATAACTTACTGGTTGGTGGTTGGGAACCATGGAAAATCATCCCAACTGACGAGTTGTCCATGATTTTTCGGGGTTGAAACTACCACCAACCAGATATTTTCTTTTTTTTGACATCTCCCACTGCTGGATCATGCTCCCATTTACTTCGAACAGTATCCAAAAAAAACCATCAACCCCACCATCAAGTTTCAGTTCCTGGTAGCATCCCTTGTTGTATCACATGAGTATCCCCATGTGACTTACCATTTTTTCATGGTGAAATCTCCAACGTTTTGGCCCTCCAGGTCCGCGCCCGAAATCGCCTGGAAGCCTCAGCAATTCCAGATGCGGAGGGACGGAAGAGCGATGCCATGGAGTTCTTGCAGAAGTTCCCCAGCGCGATGCCGGTGATTTGTTTTGGGTCGACATGGCAACATGGTGGATGAAACTCTAAAATGATGGTTTAACATGGTTTAACCATAAAATGATGGTTTAGAATGTTTACTGTAGATCAGGTTATTAAGTTCGAAACATGTTGTTTTCTTCTGCTCTGTTATGTTTTCTATAACATGGCGGATTTCAGCATAGCGAATGGGGATTTAGACCATATTTAACGAATGAACAATAGGCTTGGATTTTTTTTCCGACATTTGCTATGAATGGTATTGACCACCATCATTGGATGGCAAATACTGTAGGTTCATGGGTTTGAACCACGGCACTGAGATGCAAGACATGGATCGTTGATCCATTGGCTTCGTACTCTACGCATCCGAATATCGATTTTGTTGTTTATTCACGCTTATATATCCATGTGATTCCATGTGTTCTTCATGTTTGTTGTATTTTTTCATTTTTTTTTATTCCACTCACAAGTTTGATGCTTGTTGGTTCAACCAGTTTCAACTATAATACATGTTGGCGTACATGTTAAGACATTCGAGCTATATATAATTATACTTGGTTATAAGTTATAAGATTTAAGGGCTGCCGCCCCTGCCGCCGACCCCGGAAGAAGTGGCAAGGAAGCAAAGCTGGCAGAAAAACGCTTCGGTGCGTTGCACCTTGAGGTTCTCGACCTTTTTGCTATGTACATCCTTGTGAAATATATTTGATAGGTTTGAATTTTCATGTGTAAATGGGTTTTTCATTTGAGTGCATGTTAATACTCTGATCTTATGGTTTTATGGGTTCATGGATCTAAGTAACAGTATAATAGTTAGATATATATATATATACACAATATTTTTGGCCCTATTATTATACAGCTAATGTTGCGCCGCACAGGTGCATGGTTGCGCCGCACAGGTGCATGATATTTTATGAAAGTATACGAGGGCGTTGTTTTTTTTGATCCCCCACCTTGTTTGTTTGACTTCCCCCGTGTTTTTTTTGACCCCTCATGAACGAAATCTGAAATGAAACTCTAAAGAAACTCTCAAGAAACCCACATGAATGTTTGAAAACCTTGACAAGATTTTCTGATAAGAAATTCACATAACACTCGAAATTAAACGCGAAAGGAAATCGGAAAGAATCCCTAAATGAAACCCTACATGAAACCCGACAGAAACGCAAAAGAAACTCGAAATAAAACCCTTAAGAGATGTAAATATCAAGAGAATTCCTACATGAAATTGAAATCCTACTTTTTTTGTTTTATTCTTTCCTGTTTGTATCTTAAATGAAAGTTTAAACACCGTAGGTGAAACTGTGAAACCGAAAGAAACCCGAATGAATTGCTGCCAGAAACCCCTACATGAAACACAAAATGAACCCTAAAGAAATCATAAATTGACCTAAAGAAACTATAAATGAAAGCCTGCAATTCAATGCAATGCACTGCAATGCAATGCAAGGCAATGCAATGCAATGCAAGGTAATGCAATGCAATGTACTGCAATGCAATGCAATGTAATGGAATGCAATGTAATGCAATGCAATGCAATGTAATGTAGTGCAATGCAATGTACTGCACTGCAATGCAATGTAATGCAATGCAATGAAATGCAATGCAATGTAATCCCATGCAATGTACTGCAATGTAATGCAATGTAAGGCAATGTAATGCAATGCAATGCAATGTAATGCAATGCAATGCAATGCAATGCAATGTACTGCAATGCAATGTAATGGAATGCAATGTAATGCAATTGAATGCAATGTAATGCAATGTAATGCCAAGCAATGTAATGCAATGCAATGCATTGCAATGAAAAGCAATGAAATGTAATGCAATGCAATGCAATGCAGTGAAATGTAATGCAATGCCATGTAATGCAATGTAATGCCATGCAATGTAATGCAATGCAATGCCCTGCATTGCAATGAAGAGCAACGAAAGGTAATGCAAAGCAATGCAATGAAGTGTAATGCAACGCAATGTAAGGCAATGTAATGTTATGCAATGCAATGTAATGCAATGCAATGCATTGCAATGTAACGCAATGAAATGTATCGCACCTTGAAGCGCAGCAATCTTGTTATCTAGACTTGGAACAGCAGAGGACGCAGCAAAAGTACTTGGGCAGAGTTGGGTGCCCACTTGGGATGGCTGGAAAGAATTGCAAACAAGCACGACAGAGGCTCACTGCGTTGCAGTTGCGGACCGTCTGTGTGACATCGCGCAGGTAAATGCTCCTGGCCGAAGCATGACTGATACCCAAGCTTTAAAGGCTTTGGCAGCTGAAGGGTTCAGGTGGCAGCAGGCGCTGTCACACGGCGTCAACAATTGCCTAATCGATTCCTTGATGCTGTGCTTAGCGTATGAAGGTCTTTTGCCAAGCAACTTGGGCGCAGATGTTGCAGCAAGACGACGCAGTGCAGTTGCATGCAGAAAGCATTTGGTTCAAGCGGTTGGGCAAGCAGTACTTCCAAGCGCGAAGGGATTCTTTCCATATTTAGATGCGCACCGCGATGGCCCGCACATTGTGACATTTCTGTTGCAACGATTTCGGGCTGTTGCGCGCGCTAACATGATAATTCGTGTGCACGACCGATTTGGTGAGTGCACGGCAGACCCAGATCGGAACAAGATTCTTGTCCATCTTGGGTTCGAGCACCCCGAGCATCATGCCTTACAGCTGCATATATACAATCACACCTCTGTGCAAGGCAGGGGATATCATTTTGATAGTCTGTTGCGCCAAACCACTGTGCGTGAAACTGAACCAACCGTAGAGACGGACAGCACGAGGACAAGCGCCAACATAGACAGAACAGAAAAAGACGTAGATCGAAGAGCAGAAGCAGTATTTGCCAAGCTGGCATGGCGCCTTTGCGGTTCTAGTTTTGATATCCCCTGGCTTGAAGCATTGCTATTGAATTTGCTTTTTCATGGATACCTTTCTATGGGACCTTCTGTGATGGCATCGCAGAAAGCACGACATCAACTATGCAGATCATGCCAAAGACATCTAAAATTGGAGCCAAAGCCGGACGAGGCAGAAGCACAGACTTTCGACTTGCAAAGCCACCTTGCGGCCGCAATATTTTTTCTTCTGGGCACCAGCTACAAGAGTGTGAATGCTGATGTATATGTTCATGATGCAAGTACAACTGACTTGAATGTACCACGAGACAGTTACAGGATTGGTCCACCCGACAGTTTGCTAGTGCCAATTTTCCGACTCTACTGTTTTCAAAATGGTCAGTATGCCGCGTTATTGCCTCTGCTGGTGTCTGCTGCTGCCTGCTGCTACCTGCTGCTGCCTGCTGCTGCCTGCCTGCTGCTCCCTGCTGCTGCCTGCTGCTGGTGCTGCTGCTGGTGGCTGCTGCTGCTGCTGTGGTGTTGCTGTGGTGCTGCTGCAATCAAACAGCCTCCAAAGCAAGAAACAAACAGCCAGACACCCTTTTCGAAACACATCCGAAACAGCAAAACGCCACCTAATTTCGTGCCTAAAACGTAGCAAAGGAATCCCAAAAAAGGGCCTAACGTCACTTCTGAAACCCTACTATAAAATTGCAACTTTGCCGCTGCCTGCCGCTGCCTGCTGCTGCTTGCTGCTGCCTGCTGGTGCCTCTGCTGGTGTCTGCTGGTGTCTGCTGCTGCCTGCTGCTGCCTCTGCTGGTGTCTGCTGCTGCCTGCAGCTGCCTGCTGCTGCCTGCAGCTGCCTGCGGCTGCCTGCGGCTGCCTGCCTGCTGCTCCCTGCTGCTGCCTGCTGCTGGTGCTGCTGCTGGTGGCTGCTGCTGCTGCTGCTGTGGTGCTGCTGTGGTGCTGCTGCAATCAAACAGCCTCCAAAGCAAGAAACAAACAGCCAGACACCCTTTTCAAAACACATCCGAAACAGCAAAACACCACCTAATTTCGTGCCCAAAACGTAGCAAAGGAACCCCAAAAAAGGGCCTAACGTCACTTCTGAAACCCTACTTAAAATTGCAACTTTGCCGCTGCCTGCCGCTGCCTGCCGCTGCCTGCTGCTGCCTGCTGCTGCCTCTGCTGGTGTCTGCTGCTGCCTGCTGCTGCCTGCTGCTACCTGCTGCTGCCTGCTGCTGCCTGCCTGCTGCTCCCTGCTGCTGCCTGCTGCTGGTGCTGCTGGTGGCTGCTGCTGCTGCTGTGGTGCTGCTGCAATCAAACAGCCTCCAAAGCAAGAAACAAACAGCCAGACACCCTTTTCGAAACACATCCGAAACAGCAAAACACCACCTAATTTCGTGCCCAAAACGTAGCAAAGGAACCCCAAAAAAGGGCTTAACGTCACTTCTGAAACCCACTATAAAATTGCAACTTTGCCGCTGCCTGCCGCTGCCTGCTGCTGCTTGCTGCTGCCTGCTGCTGCCTGCTGCTGCCTCTGCTGGTGTCTGCTGTGCCGCTGCCTGCTGCTGCCTCTGCTGGTGTCTGCTGCTGCCTGCTGCTGCCTGCTGCTGCCTGCAGCTGCCTGCGGCTGCCTGCGGCTGCCTGCCTGCTGCTCCCTGCTGCTGCCTGCTGCTGGTGCTGCTGCTGGCTGCTGCTGGCTGCTGCTGCTGCTGCTGTGGTGCTGCTGTGGTGCTGCTGCAATCAAACAGCCCTCAAAACGTAGCAAAGGAACCCCAAAAAAGGGCGTCACTTCTGAAACCCTACTTAAAAATTGCAACTTTGCCGCTGCCTGCTGCTGCCTGCTGCTGCCTCTGCTGGTGTCTGCTGCTGCCTGCTGCTGCCTGCCTGCTGCTCCTTGCTGCTGCCTGCTGCTGGTGCTGCTGCTGGTGGCTGCTGCTGCAATCAAACAGCCTCCAAAGCAAGAAACAAACAGCCAGACACCCTTTTCGAAACACATCCGAAACAGCAAAACACCATCTAATTTCGTGCCCAAAACGTAGCAAAGGAACCCCAAAAAAGGGCCTAACGTCACTTCTGAAACCCTACTATATAAAATTGTAACTTTGCCGCTGCCTGCCGCTGCCTGCTGCTGCTTGCTGCTGCCTGCTGCTGCCTCTGCTGGTGTCTGCTGCTGCCTGCTGCTGCCTGCTGCTGCCTGCGGCTGCCTGCTGCCTGCTGCTGCCTGCTGCTCCTGCTGCTGCCTGCTGCACCTGCTGCTGCCTGCTGCTGCCTGCCTGCTTTCTGCCTTTCTTCTGCCTGCTTCTGGTGCTTGCTGCTGGTGGCTGCTGCTGCTGCTTGCTTTGGTGCTTGCTGCAAATCAAACCAGCCTCCAAAGGCAGAAACAACAATCCGACAACCCTTTTTTCGAAACACAATCCATCCGAAACAGCAAAACACCACCTAATTTCGTACCCAAAACGTAGTAAAGGAACCCCAAAAAAGGGCCTAACGTCACTTCTGAAACCCTACTATAAAATTGCAACTTTGCCGCTGCCTGCCGCTGCCTGCTGCTGCTTGCTGCTGCCTGCTGCTGCCTCTGCTGGTGTCTGCTGTGCCGCTGCCTGCTGCTGCCTCTGCTGGTGTCTGTCTGCTGCTGCCTGCTGCTGCCTGCTGCTGCCTGCAGCTGCCTGCGGCTGCCTGCGGCTGCCTGCCTGCTGCTCCCTGCTGCTGCCTGCTGCTGGTGCTGCTGCTGGTGGCTGCTGCTGCTGCTGTGGTGCTGCTGCAATCAAACAGCCGCCAAAGCAAGAAACAAACAGCCAGACACCCTTTTCGAAACACATCCGGAACAGCAAAACACCACCTAATTTCGTGTCCAAAACGTAGCAAAGTAACCCCAAAAAAGGACCTAATGTCACTTCTGAAACCATACTGTAAAATTGTAACTTTGCCGCTGCCTGCCGCTGCCTGCTGCTGCCTCTGCTGGTGTCTGCTGCTGCCTGCTGCTGCCTGCTGCTGCCTGCAGCTGCCTGCGGCTGCCTGCGGCTGCCTGCCTGCTGCTCCCTGCTGCTGCCTGCTGCTGGTGCTGCTGCTGGTGGCTGCTGCTACTGCTGCTGTGGTGCTGCTGTGGTGCTGCTGCAATCAAACAGCCTCCAAAGCAAGAAACAAACAGCCAGACACCCTTTTCGAAACACATCCGAAACAGCAAAACACCACCTAATTTCGTACCCAAAACGTAGCAAAGGAACCCCAAAAAAGGGCCTAACGTCACTTCTGAAACCCTACTTAAAATTGCAACTTTGCCGCTGCCTGCCGCTGCCTGCCGCTGCCTGCTACTGCCTCTGCTGGTGTCTGCTGCTGCCTGCTGCTGCCTGCTGCTGCCTGGTGCTGCCTGCTGCTACCTGCTGCTGCCTGCTGCTCCTTGCTGCTGCCTGCTGCTGGTGCTGCTGCTGGTGGCTGCTGCTGCTGCTGCTGTGGTGCTGCTGCAATCAAACAGCCTCCAAAGCAAGAAACAAACAGCCAGACACCCTTTTCGAAACACATCCGAAACAGCAAAACACCACCTAATTTCGTGTCCAAAACGTAGCAAAGGAATCCCAAAAAAGGGCCTAACGTCACTTCTGAAACCATACTGTAAAATTGCAACTTTGCCGCTGCCTGCCGCTGCCTGCTGCTGCTTGCTGCTGCCTGCTGCTGCCTCTGCTGGTGTCTGCTGGTGTCTGCTGCTGCCTGCTGCTGCCTGCTGCTGCCTCTGCTGGTGTCTGCTGGTGCCTGCTGCTGCCTGCTGCTGCCTGCTGCTGCCTGCAGCTGCCTGCGGCTGCCTGCGGCTGCCTGCCTGCTGCTCCCTGCTGCTGCCTGCTACTGGTGCTGCTGCTGGCTGCTGCTGCTGCTGCTGCTGTGGTGCTGCTGCAATCAAACAGCCCCCAAAACGTAGCAAAGGAACCCCAAAAAAGGGCCTAACGTCACTTTTGAAACCCTACTTAAAATTGCAACTTTGCCGCTGCCTGCCGCTGCCTGCCGCTGCCTGCTGCTGCCTGCTGCTGCCTCTGCTGGTGTCTGCTGCTGCCTGCCGCTGCCTGCTGCTGCCTGCTGCTGCCTGCTGCTACCTGCTGCTGTCTGCTGCTGCCTGCCTGCTGCTCCTTGCTGCTGCCTGCTGCTGGTGCTGCTGCTGGTGGCTGCTGCTGCTGCTGTGGTGCTGCTGCAATCAAACAGCCTCCAAAGCAAGAAACAAACAGCCAGACACCCTTTTGGAAACACATCCGAAACAGCAAAACACCACCTAATTTCGTGCCCAAAACGTAGCAAAGGAACCCCAAAAAAGGGCCTAACGTCACTTCTGAAACCCTACTTGAAATTGCAACTTTGCCGCTGCCTGCCGCTGCCTGCTGCTGCCTGCTGCTGCCTGCTGCTGCCTGCTGCTGCCTGCCTGCTGCTCCCTGCTGCTGCCTCTGCTGGTGTCTGCTGGTGTCTGCTGCTGCCTGCTGCTGCCTGCTGCTGCCTGCAGCTGCCTGCGGCTGCCTGCGGCTGCCTGCCTGCTGCTGCCTGCTGCTCCCTGCTGCGCCCTGCAGCTGCTGGTGGCTGCTGCTGCTGCAGTGGTGCTGCTGTGGTGCTGCTGCAATCAAACAGCCTCCAAAGCAAGAAACAAACAGCCAGACACCCTTTTCGAAACACATCCGAAACAGCAAAACACAACCTAATTTCGTGCCCAAAACGTAGCAAAGGAACCCCAAAAAAGGGCCTAACGTCACTTCTGAAACCCACTATAAAATTGCAACTTTGCCGCTGCCTGCCGCTGCCTGCTGCTGCTTGCTGCTGCCTGCTGCTGCCTGCTGC
>CAMXCT020003156.1:0-74456 GCA_947184155.2 Cladocopium goreaui | reverse complement strand
CCACGGTGATGGACATGTCTTGACAGTTTCCATTGCATTGTTACTGGCCATTCTGACAGGAAGATCTGACTTATGTATTGCAGGGGTCTTTGGTGCTGGCAAAACGCGGTCCCTTGCGGTCTTGCTCATTGCCCTGAGCTGCGAACTCAAGGAATTTGTTGCCATCATCTATACGAAAGAAAATGTAGCCGCCAAAGCACTTGCGGATCAATTAAGTGATCTCGCGCCCCCCACAATCAAGAGCTTTGGTAGGCTAATCGGACGCATGGAGGAAGGCAAAGGAGAAGCATATGCCTCCAAGATCGACATCCGATGCAGTGACCGCAATAGAATCATCGCTCACAAGAATGTACTCATTGCAACAGGTGGCTCGGCCACGGCGGAAATGGCGATGCGCTACTCCAGTTTTGGCCATTGGATCTCTCGCACCTGGCTTGCCTTCATGGATGAAAGTCAACAGTATGGCAACTACCATGAAATTGCAGCTCTCGCTGCTATTCAACAACCAACCCTTACTGTTTTCATTGGTGATCATAGGCAAACTCCAGGCGGATTGTCAAAAGGCCGAGCAGCGGCTGTCAATCGTCGCAAACTGTTGCAACGGCCGTTAGGGCTCCGAGCACTTGATAAGTCAGGAGACTATCTTCCGCCGGCACGAATGACAGCACTTATAGCGCAGCTTTGGCCTGATGCGAGCCAAGATCCGGAGTCTGATCTCTTCAGTTTGCTGCGACTCGCAAATAAGTCGCATAGTGGCCCATGGACATCCACTCCGCAAGACTACGAGCTGCCTGCTGCCCTGGGGCGTGTGCTTCACTGCCGAATATCGTGCCAGCTGGACGCACACAGCAGCCTGATTGCGGCAGCTCTAGCAGTCCTGCTAATTGCCACAGCACCAGAGGAATTTGGAGTACCTGAGTGCACCACAACCCTTGAGGCTGCAGGGTTATGTGGTCCTCACCGGTGGGGGATCATTCTCCCTAACAGCTCACGGGTCTCAATGCTGACTTACCAAGCTATTGTTGCAGTTCGATATCCTGAGTTAGTCCTCCACGAGCCCAATCACATCTACATTGGACACTTCGTGCCACATGAGTCCACTGTGGCACAAGGAGGCTTCCGGACAGTACTGTGGAAGGCACCTAAAGATCTAAGAGCTGCAGTCGAGGACGTCGTTGCTTTCTGCACTTATCTGAAGAATTATTATCGCAACTTGCAACAGGGAGCGACCTCGCAGCTGCTTGTCCTATGCAATCGTACGGCGGTGCACAACTTGCTGTTCCAACATGGCTTCCAGTCCGCGTGGTATGGTGGGCTGAGAGTTTCCACCACTTCCTCTGCCGCGGGGGCAACAGCACGCATTGCGGTCATTGTTCAAACAGGCGTTGGGTTTCTAAGTGGAGGACGTCGGGATGCAACAGCAGATGAGCGCGAAGACTGCTATGGGAGAGCAACTGTAGCGCTCACAAGAGCCATTGAACATACCTATATTGTTTCGCCTCTTGATATGGCAGGCATGATAGGCATGGCTCAGACACTAGGAGTGTACCATTATGGCTACTTCACTCTGAAAGGCCGCGACATTCAGTACCATGGCCCTTCAAAATACCCCAGTGACAAAAGTGCCATACTGGACTGGGGATTGGTGGACCCATTTATTTCCCAAGATAAACCTCCCCTTGCTATTGCCATGATAGTGACCACCAATGGCACGCGAGTGTGGCGACGATATCGGTTGGTTGTGGCATGCAGAGACAAGCTACGGCTACCCCCTGATGTCCTTGCAGCGTTAGAGTCCCGCACGCGTGATCATGTGCTGACGACCAGCGGGTTTTTCCCCTGCTCGATTGATCGGGAATACTTGTATGGTTATGCTGCTGATGGGTACAGATCTCCTCTCTGGCTCTGTGCAGCCTATAATGGGTCCCCAGCACTTGTTCATCGACATCGAGGCCACAAGGTCTTCTTTCACGTGGGTATACAGGATCGGCAACTTGTCGTAATACCGGGTATCCACTACTTCGATGCCCATCGGTTGCAACCGGACCTCTTGGACACATTGGATCGCCAGATTGATCCAGGGTCCATGAATTTTGCAAGCCCCGAGGGTGCAGGAGACACAGTGAATGACCCCTCCTCGGATGAGGAAGCGGCCTCTACCGATGACGAGAGTGACCCAGAGGACCCTACAGTTGCATGGTGCCCACCTATACCTGATGCAGCTGAAGATCCCTCTGAAGATGAGATCGCGAGTGCAGCTGACAAGCTAGCAATCCTGATTACTAATGTCCAACCTAACGGAAACCCGTTTTGCATACCCGAAAACCTTGGAGTTCTCCCACAGTTATGGCTACAGGCGAGATTGACGTTGTCATTGACTGCCATCCAAGAAAAGTTTTCGCGCATCTTGCTGAGTGTGGCCTGTGAACTGTGGTTGCGTGGGCAAAGCGCCACAATGATAGAGGATGTCCTCCTGCAGACGGCAAGGGCTCTCACAATTCGTTTGGCAGAAAAGCTCGCCCAAGCGATGAGCTCGTTGATGAGATTGGCTGAATGCATGGTGACTCCAGAAACTGAATGCTTGCTGTATGCCACGTACTGGTTTCGGCCCATCCTGTCTGAGCTCATCGGCTCGGCCCTTGAGAGCTCTGAGGTGAACCGGAGTCGAGCGCCGAGTGGCCCAGTAAAAGTCCTGGTCACTGATCGGCCGCATCGACGCACTACTGGGCTAGTGGACCTTACGAGTGGTGCCTCTGCCCTATTGGCATGGTTCCCGGCTAGCTGGGCTAGCAAAATTGCTCCCAAACTTCTTGAGAATGCCCCTGAGAATGCGCAGAAACCACAAGAAATCAACATCGCATGCCCGAAACGTTCCTGTGACGAGACTCCAGTGGAAGGAGCAAAACAGCTGCTCCAAGCAGTAAAATTTGCTGCCAAAACCATGCCTGGTTTTCGTCTTGGATTGGATGAAGACTTTCAAATGGCTGGATGCTTCCAGGAGCTCATCCATGGATACACATCAGGGCTCGTTGAACCATGCATGATGCGAGGTCTCCAACCACTGGGACCGACTCGCACTACTCTGGAAGTGATCATACCTTCTCAAGAAGGGCTTACACCTGAAAAATGGAAAGAAACAGCCACACTGTGCCCACTTGATTGGCCTTCCAACTACAGTCTGTTGCGATTGTGGCATACCAATGGGAGCCTGCATCAAACGGTAGCGCGACTCAGGAATCAACTGTCGCACAGCCATATGTTTGCTGAATGGACAGTGCATCTCAACAGATTTGCAGAGCGTGTTTTATTCCAGCAACCTGCAGTTTATGTAGCGGGACATGCCTTGCAAGCCAACTTGCGGGAACGAACCTTCCCAGACAGGAAAGTCCGCAAGAGGGTTCCTCCGGAAGATCTGGATGAACATCAACGGGCGATTCGAGCGCTACATCAGCGAGCTATTGCTCAGCAAGCAGCTAACCCAGTTTCGTTTGCACTCACCAATGAATGGAACGACACTATCACATCGGACAAGAAGCATCATTTGGAACATTTCATGAGAGGTACGACATGATCCCTCCAACACCTATTCTCATCACTTTTTCCCTATTTGTGTCCACCTTGTCTCTTCTTTCCCCCGTGTCTCATTTCTGTTTCACTCCGCTTTGTCCCTCATACAACATTGGCTTTTGTTTCATCAGCAACGGAAGTGGGAGTTTACTTTAATCACTATTTGGTCTTTCGTCATTTCTACTTCAGGTTACTGTCCATACTGGTGTGTCTGTCCAAAGACGTGACAGGTGCATTGGTATGCAGTCGGGGACACAGCTCTTCCTCATTTATAATTGTCAGGTTCCTCATGACCCATGCCTGGGAGGCTACTTCCACACTGGTGTGTCTGTCCAAAGACGTGACAGGTGCACTGGTATGCAGTAGGTGACACAGCTCTTCCTCATTCATACTTGTCAAAAATGTTCTGCCACATGCCTGGCCCCTACTGATTCAGACCTCCAACAGCTAGTATCCACACTCATGTGTTTTCATGTGGGAGTGATAGCCTAGGCATAACAAGCCGAGCAGCATGCTTTCCCCTTGCACTAGTGCTTAGAATGTGTTGTCCAGTCGAGAGCTTAGATTATACTAAGGCCTCCTCACACCATGAAGCCCACTGCATGAGTGCATGCTCTCGTACCCGGTGCCTGACAATCATAGGTGATGATGTAACTGTTTTCGTTTTCCCCTGACATAATACTGACGAGACTACCCCTCTCCCACCCTTCCCACTAGTTAAGGTACGTGAATTCGTCGTTTTACCCATAGTTGTTGCAATTTGCAGAGCTACAGTAGGCGTAGTGCCTCGGTTGTTGATTCTGTTTTGGTTTTTTTTTGGTCCCTGCCTGCCGTAGCCCTCCCTCCCCCTCGGATGGTCCTCGTTGGCGCCTTGGTCCAGGTTTTACTGGTCCCTCCCTCTGGGTATCGTTGCTTCCGGCGACGGCCTGGTTGCCGTGCCTCTGCGCGTGGAGTGTTTGTTGCGCACTGTTTCCCCTCCTCATCATGTCTCATGGCAACAAAGGCCTTGGCCCTGTGTGGGGATCTTTCCCTCTACACCATGCTTCATGTGTTGTTGGGGTGCTGTGTGCTCCCTCACTGAGGTATTCATCATTGTATGATCCTTGTCCCCTTCCTGGACTCCGCTAAGACACGTTCGTACCCCTTCTAGTGCGTGTGTGTCCTTTCTCTCTCTGTCCTCTGCTGCCTCCTGGCTCCTCTCCTCTTTTCCTCTGTTGGCTTGTTGTTTTGCATGGGTTGTACTTTGGCCGCTCCCCCCTCTTTGCTTCCCCCTTGATGGCAGGTTTCGTTTTGTTTGGGCGTGTGTTGTTTTTGCTTCCTCTGTTGCCTGGATACCGAGGTTACAGCTCTGCACAGTCACCCATTTTTTCACCATGGTTACATTGATCTTATCCGGTAGTGACTAAGGATTTATCCGAGGTGGGACAGCTTTTGCTCACCGTCCCCCCCCTTTTTGGTTGAGTTGATCCCCTGTTGAATTCGTTTGTTTGTTTGTTTGTTTGTGTTGAATTTGTCTGGTGGCTTCCTCTTTGGCTGTATTGGGATGGGCCCTTCTCTCTCTGTGTTTTGTTTCCTGTGTGTTTTCTTGAGGGGCGGTAGATTCCCGGTAGAGCCATGGACTAGGCTGCACTGCAGTGAGCTCTACTGGCGCTGTCCAGTTGTGCTTCCTGCAGTTCAGTCTGGAGCGCCCGAGTGCAGCAAAGCCTGCCCACATGGTTCGTTGTGCGGATTTTCTGTATTGCTATGGCCTATGGCCCACTCGATGGGAGAGTGGCTTTGTCTGGAATATACAGATGCCTTCCTGTGCATCCGGTCCTCTCCGCAGAACTTGCTGGGACGATGACGCCTAGTGACTCCTGTCTGAGTATCTGGTGCTGGCGCACCGAACCACCTTTTCTTTGATCGTTTTAGTGCACAAGACTTACAGCAATGCGAATGCGACTTTTGTAGACCTACCTGCAGTATCATACTGGAAGTGCTCACGAGCCCATGTTATGGTCGAAACATCATTGTCTGTCATGGCCGTACTGAGCCGGTCAGGCCTTTAGCCACTTTTTCACCCACGGCCTTAGGGTCTTGGGCACAAGTCACGTGACGTTTTCTGCAAGTGCTCACACCATGTTGCAGGCTGTCAGTGCTCTCCTCCCCGTTTTGGGGGGGAAATAGATTACAGTCCCTTGCGGTGGTGTATACTGACAGGAACAGACTGCCTGGCATACGCTGGACAATACAGGGTGAACAGCAGAGATGCGGAAGTTGATTTATTGACAAATCGTCCATACAGGCGGCCTCTGTCGAACCACACATCAGTCTGCCTACAATATTGGACTCCCTTTGCTGTTCTCAGGTAAGACGGTCTGGGCAATCAGGTACAACACTTCATGCACCGCCGCAATTAATTAGTTTGCATGTTTTTGAGGATGATACAGTGGCTAAGGTCGCTGTATCCAAGGCAAATCTGAGAGTTTTTTTGTTTTGGTTCTTGTTGGGCCCTGCCCCTTTCTTTGTTGCTTCGCTGTCTTGCTTTGTGGCGAAACGCAAATCTGGCTGGGGGATTTGCGGGTCGTTTTTGGTTGTGGTTCTTGTTGTTTGGTTTGTTTCTCGTGATGATTTGCCGGAGATTTTTGGACCACACGAGTCCTGTACACTACTGCTTTTCACTGCTTACGCAATTGTAAGGACCGTGCCTAGTGCGAATCGGCCAAACCAGAGGGAAAAAAAAAAGGTGACTCCAGAAACTGAATGCCTGTTGTATGCCACTTACTGGTTTCGGCCCATCCTGTCTGAACTCATTGGCTCGGCCCGAGAGAGCTCTGAGGTGAATCGGAGTTGAGCGCCGAGTGGCCCAGTTAAAGTCCTGGTCACAGATCGGCCGCATCGACGCACTACTGGGTTAGTGGACCTTACGAGTGGTGCCTCTGCCCTACTGGCATGGTTCCCGGCTAGCTGGGCCAGCAAAATTGCTCCCAAACTTCTCGAGAATGCTCCTGAGAATGCGCAGAAACCACAAGAAATCAACATCACGTGCCCGAAACGTTCCTGTGACGAGACTCCAGTGGAGGGAACAAAGCAGCTGCTCCAGGCAGTTAAATTTGCTGCCAAAAACATGCCTGGTTTTCGCCTTGGATTGGATGAAGACTTTCAAATGGCTGGATGTTTCCAGGAGCTCATCCATGGATATACCACAGGGCTCGTTGAACCATACATGATGCGAGGTCTCCAACCGCTGGGACCGAATCGCACTACTCTGGAAGTGATCATACCCTCTCAAGTAGGGCTTACACCTGAAAAGTGGAAAGAAACAGCCACACTGTGCCCACTTGATTGGCCTTCCAACTACAGTCTGTTGCGATTGTGGCATACCAATGGAAGCCTTCATCAAACGGAAGCGCGACTCAGGAATCAACTGTCACACAGCCATATGTTTGCTGAGTGGACAGTGCATCTCCACAGATTTGCAGAGCGAGTTTTATTCCAGCAACCTGCAGTTTATGTAGCGGGACATGCCTTGCAAACCAACCTGCGGGAACGAAACTTCCCGGACAGGAAAGTCCGCAGGAGAGTCCCTCCGGAAGATCTGGACGAACATCAAAGGGCGATCCGAGCGCTTCATCAGCGTGCTATTGCTCAGCAAGGAGTGAACCCAGTTTCGTTTGGACTCACCAACGAATGGAACGACACTATCACATCGGATAAAAAGCATTATTTGGAACACTTCACGAGAGGTATGACATGATCCCCAGCTCACCCCTGCTCGCACCACTTATACCCTTTCTGTGTCCACCCCTTCCCCCCCTTCCTCTTTTGTCTCATTTCGGTTTCACTCCCCATTGCTCCCTCACACAGTATTTGGCCTTTGTTTCATCAACAATGGTGGTGGGAGTTGACCTAAATCTCTGTTTGGTCCCTTCGTCATCTCTACTTAAGGTTACTGTCCATACCGGTGTGTCTGTCCAAAGACGTGACAGGTGCACTGGTATGCAGTAGGGGACACAGCTCTTCCTCATTTATAATTGTTATGTTCATTATGCTGTACATGCCTGGCCCCTACCTATTCAGATCTCTCCAACAGTTGGTAGCCGCATTTGTAGTTGTGTGTGAGTGCCAGCTTAGGCATAACAGATCGGGCAGCATGCTTTCTCTTTGCACTAGTGTTTAGAATGTGTTGTCCAGTCGAGAGCTTAGATTATACTAAGGTCGCCTCCGCCATGAAGTCTATTGCACGAGCGCACGCTCTCGCAGCCTTTGCCTGACAATCATCGATGGGTAATGAAACTGTTGTTATTATCCTCAGACTTAGTCTTGACGAGACACCCACTTTCCCACCCTTCCCACTAGTTAAGGTATCTGAATTCGTTGACTAATCCCTAGGTTTTGCCCTTAGCAGAGCTACATTAGGTGTTGGTGCCTTGTTATTTGGTTCTGTTTTTTGTTGCCTGTTCCCTGCCTGACGTGGCCCTCCCTCCCCCTCGGATGGTCCTCTTTGGCGCCTTGGCCCAGGTTTTACTGGTCCCTCCCTCTGGGTATCGTTGCTTCCGGCGACGGCCTGGTTGCCTTGCCTCTGTGCGTGGAGTGTTTGTTGCGCATTGTCTCCCCTCCTCATTATGTCTCATGGCAACAAAGGCCTTTGGCCCTGTGTGGGGATCTTTCCCTCTACACCATGCTTCATGTGTTGTTGGGGGCTGTGTGCTCCCTCACTGAGGTATTCATCATTGTATGATCCTTGGCCCCTTTTTGGACTCCGCTAAGGCACGTTCGTACCCCTTCTAGTGCGTGTGTGTCCTTTCTCTCTCTGTCCTCTGCTGCCTCCTGGCTCCTCTCCTCGCTTCTTCTGTGTGGCTTGTGGTGTTGTGTGTGTTGTGCTTTGGCCGCTCCCCCCTTTGTGCTTCCCCCCATGATGGCAGGTTTCTTTTGGTTGGCTTTTTGTTGTTTGCTTCATCTGTTGCCTGGATACCGAGGTTACCGCTCTGCATCATAACTTTTCGTTTCACCATTGCTACATTAGACTCATCTGGTAGTGACTAAGGATTTGTCCGAGGTGGGGCGTTTTTGTCACCGTCCCCCCCTCTCCTTGTTTCCCCTTTGAATTCGTTTGTTTTTTGGTTTGGTTGAGTCTTGTGGCTCTTTCTTTGGCTGTATTGGGAAGGGCCCTTCTCGCTCTGTTTTGTTTCTGCGTTTTTTCCGAGAGGGGCGGTAGATTCCCGGTAGAGCCATGGACTAGGCTGCACTGCAGTGAGCTCTACTGGCGCTGTCCAGTTGTGCTTCCTGCTGTTCAGTCTGGAGCGCCCGAGTGCAGCAAAGCCTGCCCACATGGTTCGTTGTGCGGATATTCTGTAATGCCCTGGCAATGGCCCACTCGGTGGGAGAGAGTGGCCTCGTCTGGAATACACAGCTAACATACGGTGCATCTGGTCCTCTCCGCAGGACTTGCTGGGACGATGACGCCTAGTGACTCCTGTTTGAGACCTAGTGCTGACGCAGTGAACCACTTCAACCTTCATAGTTTAGGGGAACGAGTTTGACAGCAATGCGAATGCGACTTTTGCATACATAGCGGCAGTATCATACTGGAAGTGCTCACGAGCCCATGCTATGGTCGGAAGCTTCATCTGTCTGTCATGGCCGTATTGTGCCGGTCAGGCCTATAGCCACCTTTTTACCCACGGCCTTAGGGTCTTGGGCCCATTGCGATCTGACGGTTCCTGCGAGTGCTCACACCATTTTGCAGGCTGTCAGTGCTCTCCTCCCCACTTAGGGGGGGAAATAGATTACAATCCCTTGCGGTGGTGCATATTGACAGGAACAGACTGCCGTGCATACGCTGAACGATACAGGGTGAACAGCAGCGATGCGAAGTTGCTATTGACAAGACGTCCATACAGGCGGCCTCTGTCGTGTTACACATCAGTCTGCCTGCAATATTGGATTCTCTTCTCTCTTCTCAGGTAAGACAGTCTGGACGATCGTGTACTATACTCTATGCACTGCCGCAATTAATTGGTTTGCATGTTTTTGAGGATGATACAGTGGCTTAGGTCACTGTATCCAAGGCAAATCTCAAGTTTTTGTTTTGGTTTTTGTTGGGCCCTGCCCCGTTCTTTGTTGCTTCGCTGTTTTGCTTTGTGGCGAAACGCAAATCTGGCTGGGGGATTTGCGGGTCGTTTTTGGTTGCGTTTTTGTTTTGTTTGGTTTGTTTTTCGTGATGATTTGCCAGAGTTTTTGGACCACACGTGTCCTATACTTTACTGCTTTTCACCGCTTACGCAATTGTAAGGACCGTGCCTAGTGCGATCGGCCAAATCGGAGGGAAAAAAAAATGTAGGACAGTCTGGAGCGCCCGCGAGCAGCATAAGTCTACTCACATGGTTCCTCTGTTGGGAGACGGGATTTGGTGATTCTGCAGCCTGCCTGCTCTGTGGGTGAGTAGCGTTGCGGATTTGGATGCACTACATTCGTCTACTTTGTATACTGCAATGCACTGCAAGGCAGGTCTTTCAGGGACGATGACATCCTGAAATGTCTTGAACAGTTCTGTGGTTGGCACGTTTAGCGAACCTGCAACAACGAGAGCAACGTTGCCGAAGGTCAAGTTGGTATGGCGAAACTGTTGTTTGCAGTCATGTCAATCTTCGGCTTTCTTTTGCTGTCCGAGCGTGGAGTCATCGCTTCGTCTGGCTTCATGCTATCTGCACGACTGAAGATATTTTTGCATGCTTTTCATCTTTGTGAGCGTTGCCTACAGCTGAGGAGTATTACTGGCGGAGCTCAATCACTTTGCAGGTTTAGATTTCAGCTTGTCTAGAAGGCGTCCATGGACAGAATCATAACCATATATTCTCCGTGAGCAAGAATGTCGTGGTGGTCACTGTGCCAGGTACCCCCCCAGTAGGGAGGCGGATGGTAGTGGCGCACAGGAAGCTTCACAAGCCAGTGAACTTCCATACAGCCATCGCAAATGTAGTGCAGGGCCCCTAATTTCATAGGGGAGATCTGAGAGGACGCTGAGAGAGGCATAAGTTGTATCCCCGTGCTCATGTACAGCTTCGGCACATCTATGCCAGAGTAGACAGGCAAACTTAAGCCTTCATGTTTGCTTGAATGTCGTGGTTCTTAATTCATTTTCGCATGTTTTTGAGAGTGATGCAGTGGTCAAACTACTGTGTCCTTTGGCAAATCTTTTTGGTAGGTGTTTTTGTTTGGACTCCGGCCCCTTTTGTGTGTCTGGTTTGTTGTTTCTCTTGACGAAACGCAAGTCTGGCTGGAGGATTTGCGGGTCGTCTGGCTGGTTTGTGGGTTGTTTGGTTTGTTGTGATTTGCCCTCATTTCTGGACATTTTTTTTTGGTCCTTGTACAAAATGGCTTTTTACTACTTATGCTCATGTAAGCACCGAGCCACAGTCCGACATCGCACACTCGAGAAAAAAAGGATCTTGACAATGGTCTCATCTCAATGCAACATGCTTGGAAACATGTTGAACGACCTGGCGAAAGCCACACGGCGTTGGACGGAAAAAAATTGACAATGGTCTCATCTTGCCCACTTCGCCGATCGGCAATAGCTTCTCTTTGCTCAGCGTTTGCCCGCATGCCACCTTAGGTTCGAGTCGATGCGATTGAAGTGGATACAGTCCTGCATCACGTCCGCACTGGCTGGAAGTGGTTTCACCTTGGCACTTGCCACTACCCAGCAGGTTCCTTCGAATTGGAAGCCATTTTGGCGTGACCTACATGGGCATTTTGCTTCAACCAATGCCCAGCCGGCGCAACCAACTCAGAATGACACGACTCCGAAGATATCATTTTCAGGCACCTGCCCCTAGGCAGGCTTGTCCCTCCAACCCTCAGGTCCGTAGCCTTTGGCTCAAGCCCCTCTCGGTTCAAACAGTTGGTAGCCACGCTCACAAGTAGTGGGGGTGAGTGCCAGCTGCAGGTGTAGCAGATCGGGTTGTAGGGGGTTCCTTTGCACTGGGGTGTCTAAAGGTGCCGTGCTCGATCCTCCCTGCCGTGAGTGGAAACCCTGGTTTTTTGTGAAGGTGTTTTGATTGAAATTCGTCTCTGTGACTTTTTGTTTCTTTCTTGACACTGCCCAGCGTCAGAGATACCTCTTCTCTGTCTATTGTGCCACCTCTAAATCGTTGTTTAGTTATTTGTTCACTTAGTGATTTGCATCGAGCTTAACTACCTAAGGTCTTTTGATTTGTGGCTTGTGTGTCTGTCCAAAGACGTGACAGGCACCTTGCGCAACCCCTCCGCATCTCTTTTTAGTGATTCATTCTCTTTCTGTGTGTCTGTCCAAAGACGTGACAGGTGCACTGTTTCTCTTCTTCGATCTCTGCTGCATTTATACAGTGTGTCTGTCCTAAGACGTGACAGGTCACTGCTTTATCACTGCACTGCTCAACTAAAGTACAGTCTTTCGATCTTTCGCGGATCCGCTCTTTCACTTTTGATCTGTTTCTTGACAACTTTTCACTTTTTATTGCACAGTGTATCTGTCCAAAGACGTGGCAGGTGCTCTGTCTCCTCACTCAGGTTCAGATCACTCATAAATTTCTATTTGCTTGTTTTCTGCTCTTTTCTGCACGCCTTTGCCTGTTTTCGGATTCTCCAGTGCTATCTTTTGCAGTTCCTTTACTTCAGTTACCTATTTTGGTTTCACAGTGTGTCTGTCCAAAGACGTGACAGGTGCATTGTTACCTACTCACCTTACTCAGGTCCTTTCACAGATCCCCTCCGATTCGGTTGCTCTCTGTCTCTTTTCCCCTCTTTTTCCCCTTCTCCCCCCCCGTCTCTGGCTTAGTTTAATTTGGGTTCCCCCTTTCAACTTTACGGGGTTATCTGTCCAAAGACGTGACAGGTACACCTTTCTCCTCATTCTTTCTCCCCCTTTGTCAACCTTGAGTTTCCTGTCATACCTCTCACACACCAACCCACTCCACTTGTGGAGACAAAGTCAGAATGTCTGAGCACATCGAGGCTCAACAAGCTGTGGCAGAAGGTCTCGGTGCGCTTGGACTGAACGCCACTCTCATGGTTCATTTTCCGAGCAAAATCAAAGCGCCTGAAGGTATACTCTTGACCACCTATGATCAGCTGCAGTCACAGATAGCGAAGCAGGAGACTACTGCTTATGCGTTTCCCTCTTTTGGAGCTGCTCAAAGTGCTATGCGAACATTGGCAACGATGCAACAGACTGTCATATTTATCTATGAGTGTCATGCCAACACTGGCCCAGTGGAAATAGCTGCAAAAGTCTTTGACACCTGCCATAGGCATCTGGCAGCCATACGAGAAATTAAGCAGCTCACTGGAACTCTCAGGTATCAAAAATATCCTACTGTACTATATCTAGTCAAAATGGATAGTCTGTCAAGTAGTCCGTCAGTAATTGAATGGCAAATTTCTGACACGATATATGATGAGCTGATTATGCCTGCTCGTATTGCCTTTGAAAACTTTGTTGGCAAAGAATTGCGACAAGGGCAATACCCAGGGGTCAGTGAGACCAGTACGTCACCAAACGGCTGCTATAATTCCGATAAGTCAAAAGGAAGCGTGCCGCTTACTATCAAATATGAAAAGAACTCGTGCTTACAGAGAACCAAAATCCGTGAAGCGATTGAATCATTACAGAAGGAAATCAACACAGCACAAGATACCCAGTTCCAGATCAAAGAAGGCACTGACTGGGTTCGTTTACACAAACTGCGGGAGGCTGCTGTTTTCACTGTCATGTCCACTCGGCACTTAAGTGATCAAGAACGAAATGCTCTTGCGCTGGAGCTCATGTCTTTTAGAATAAAGTACTTCTTTCTATCTAAAGCTCAAGTAATCTTGAAATTAGAAGGCATTGACATTGAGGTGCTCCGCAATCTATTGCATTGTTCAACAACATACTTGCCCTTTGGGCAACGACAGCAATCGACACAATTTGTGCTTAGTCAAGTGACTGCCACTGGTAGCAACTGGTACCGAATTGAAGTAAGATATTCACCAATAGGCAGTATGCCCTTTATACCACTTCAAATTGCAAAAAGTAGCATCATCCCACTCTTGGAAAATGATGTAGCAGTCATTGACTCAGATCTCGGCTTTGCACTCGTTAATGCGTTTTCAGCCTCGAAATTTGAATTTCAAACAATCGTTAATGAGGACAATGCCAACATCACTATGCTCACCGTTTGGATCCCTCATGAAGTTAAGCAGAATTTCCCATGTTCTTTCTCAGTTAAGGACAGAAAAGGAAACAGCATTGATTTCACTATAGAACATTGTGGAAACATACTGCCACAAACTGGTGCACCGGGTGAACCACCCAGGCACGAAACCAAAGGAGAGCATTGGCGCAGAATTGGCGAAAAGTGCAATCCAAGCTTCAAAAACAGACTCACGGTCATCGCCCCTGTCAGCACTCAGAATGCTTCACAGAAGCGACGGTTTGGACTTCTCAAGGACTCAGCAGTTGACTTGCAGACTCAACAGGTATCATACACGTATTCTGAAGAGATCTATCCGTGGATTCTCTTCCTTGACTTTATACCTGAAAGAGATACGCTAGATACCTTTTTGACACATTTCAGTCATTTTGAATCAGTGAATAGTGCTAAAGGAGATTTCTGCAAGCAAAGCTCCCTCAGGTTTGAGCAAGTGTCCAAATTTACCAGAATTATGATGTTTGAAATACCGTCAGGGAAGCAAGGTCAAATCAATCGAGTTGATGGCCTTGAAAGCTCATTATACCTTACTAAGGTTGATGCTCTACAAATCTATCCTTTCAAAGCTTGTTATCTTGTTATGCTGGTGCCTCCCCACTTTGACTTCAGTGCCATGCTAACCGCTGATACTAAAGTTGAAGCTATTGCTGCATGGAAATTTAGTACACTTAACAACAGCGGTACCAATAGAAAAACTACTGCGGTGCCCCCTACAAGCTCCACACAACACCAGCCTCTTACGAAGGACAAACGAACTGACCATTGTGTCAAACCGCCTAGAACCCCATCTGTCCCCCCCAGCAGCAAGAAAGAAATCGGTCAGCTTCCAGCTTATGCAGCGTTAGGCACCACCCCCCCGCCAACTCCGCCTTCTCAACATGTTAACCCCCATCAAAACAGTCCCCCCCTCACTGACGCTGTCGCTGGAGCAAGCGTCCATGACACTGTGAAGCCAACTGCAGAGCGGTTAAGCAGTCGTGGTGAACCCAAAGGTGCCCAGCACGCTTGTAAAGTACCAGAAGGGCACTTAGCACCTGGTGATGCACGCAATTACCCCCCTACTGTCAGCCCAACCATCCCATGGACCAACCTACCTGCTAGTCATCCAGCCGGCACCAGTGAGCAACCAACTATTAACATGGTTGTTGATCAAGACCATCATGGAGATAACATACGTAAAATAGGGGAGGAAGATAAAGAAATGCTACCTTCCCAACCAGCACATCTTTCCACCCCCCTCAAGAAACTTCCTACATGTGAAGGAGAAGCTCTAAGCAGTCAGAAAACTAGCTTACAAGAGCACAAACCTGCATTTAGAGAAGAAAAAGGTGGGTTTGCAAGTAAAGACAAGCTGGCTAACGAACCTTCTGACCCTATTATCACTCCGTCCTCCCTACCCGGTGTCTCCTCTCCCTTGCAAGATGACAATGAGAAACCTGATAACAGTGACCCCATTGAACTCACACCTCCAAGCCAATGCCATCCTCCTGACACTGCCTCTAAGGCCCCTATTGCAAATGATCAATCACCAGAAAAGCAGCCACTGCTACCTGATGACTCTTTTGTCGTCGAAATCGCAACCCCTGCGAAGACCAAGTCGTCCCAGGTTTCTTCCTTACATCAAGGAGAAGCATTGCCCCCTATCCAGGCTGCCCTTAAAAGAAGTTCTATCCTCCCGGCTAATGACAAAACGCGTGTGTGCATTGATATCACTGGGGAAGATGACAACACTGAGCAGATTGACCTCACCCGGCCATCCTTTGAACGTGAAACTCAAAGTCAATCCTTGCAACTCCGATTTGCCTCCCTTTCCCCTTTTGCTGAATCTAGCCGTAAATGGTTCCCCACCTTTGATGCTACCTTGATCGCTGCCTTAGCCAACAAAGCCCAAGACATCGCGATCAACTGTGGTCACATGTCTAGCATGAATATTGCATTGTATCTCCTATCAAGAGGGCCTTGGATCCCAACACATGTCAGCATACATGTTAGACAGGCAGCCCTTGCCGCAGTAGGTGTAGGGTGGAGCTGGGTCCATCAAGTACCCACGGCTTTTCCGTTTACATGTTTTGACGCCTGCCTGTCTTTAGCTACACTCAGCATCATTCCCCCTAACAGCACCACACAAAATGATGCTGTGTATGACCTGTATTCAACTGTATGCGCAAACCTCAGTCAGAGTACTCGTAGTTTTCTTTTCTCGAGATTTGTGTTACAATGTCAGGCGTGTTTACGGTCTAGCGCAATACCAATTGACACTTTCACAGCGACAATCAAGCCTAATACAAGTATAGATGAACTTTGTGAGTTGTTAGTTCCAATCTGGAATGCTGATGAATTGACAGAATGTCAAGCCTGTCCATGTCTAGACGTTGCCAAAGCCAAATGGAAATGTGGCAAACTAGGCCCTTTGATCATCGTTCGAATTGAAGCACCTCCTGGAGTTTCCTTCCCTAAGCTCGAGGAAGAACGACTCCCTCTCGGGCACAAATTTATGTTTCAAGAAAGAGAGTACGAAATCCAGTGCCTCATAGCCACCACTAGATTTGACGTTGACAGCCAGCTTTTTGTCCTTCATACTAGTCAGCCTGGAATGATAAGTATGTACGACCATAACAACGGTATACGAGTTGTGGACAGCAAGCTTGTCAGTGGGAAGCTCCTTATCAGTGGGCTTGTCATACTGCCAGTTAAATCACCCAAAGCAATCCTAATGACAAAGCAACTTTCTGAAGCAGCAGGAGGGGGTGAAGTTGCTCAGTATCGCAGAAAACAACTAAAGGTTGTCAAAGGCTTTCTCAAATCGCCTCGGAAGCAGAAAAGAACACGATCCTCTCAGCTTTCTCACCCTTCATGCAAGCACAATGCTAAAGCCAAGTCAAGCAAGAAGAAGGCGAGGGCGACAAGGCACGGACCCCCTAAAGATGGCAAGAATGACGGTACGGTTGAAGAGATCGGCCCTGAAGGATTACCTAGGATCATCGCACATGGAACGCTGGCCAACATTGGTGTCATTTCGATGTTTGATGGAGTCGGATCTGTCTACCACATCATTAAGAAAAAACTAGGCAAACCCCCTACTATTTTCATCGCGGCAGAAATCGATCCTGTTCTGCGTCGGCTTGTCGCTGCTGAAATAGGACTGCGCGAAGACCAACAGTGGGGATATACGATTGAAGGGGTTGCTACCATCTACGTTAAAGATGTCTGGGCATTAGTTGCCCGTGACTCTCTGATCCTTCGTCAAGCCAAAGCAATGCACCCTACAATCAAGTGGATTGTTGTCGCAGGATCTCCCTGTCAAGATCTCACTTATGCAGGCTATCTGAATGGATTGCTTGGGCTGACAGGTCAGCGAAGTATGCTCTTCTTCGTAGTATACCTTGTTATTCTGCACCTCCAGAAGCTGTTTGGAACTGAATCGATTCGATACTTAACAGAGAATGCTGGAAGCATGCAGATTGTACAAACTGATCGCAGACCTAAAGCTATGCAGCGCCTCGAGCAGTCGGAACACTTCCAAATGTTCTTATACTGTCTTGGACTCCCTAGCAAGCAACCAACCAACCGGTGGGTTTGGGACACCAGTCCCTACTATGGCATCCAGCGAAGAAGAGTATTTCTACGGAGTCACATGGACACAGAGGAGCTTGCTATTGTTCCACTCACATTTCTTGATGGATGGGGCCCACTAGTGACTCTGAAAGGAGAAAACTTACCATTGGCCCCATTACTCCGAACAAGAGGATTTTCAAGCAGTGGAATTTTGAAGCTTTCCTGGACAGGCTACCAACCAAGTGCACTTCTATGGGATTACTCTTTTTTTGGAGGGAGGAAATCTTTCATGTTATTAAACCAAATGACTGAGGGAGCTAGAGTCCCAAACCTGCCATGGGCAAGCTTCATCCCTGCCCACTTTCTCCCTATTTGGAAAAGTTTCCTTATCACGCTTCAAACAGACAGAGCGACTACATCCAAAAAAGACGAACTCATCGAACAACTTGTCCCTATCTTTCACAACCCAAACATTGTACTGCCAATGAGAATTCTGACGGTCCAAGAAGTACGCAAATTTGCAGGACTTGAGAATATCTTAACGACAGAAAGACATGGACCTTCCCTACTGACGGATAAAGTGATTCGTGACTTTTGTGGAAATAGTTTTCATCCATCTCTCATCAGTGCGGCGCTTGGTACCGATGATCAATTACAACAGTGGGTTGAGGGAAATAATGATGCGCAGCCGTGTTGAAGAGACCTACCGAGTATTCAAGAAGTTTATGCTAAATACCAAGACCTGCTGAAGCTGGTATTGGAGCAAGCAGCCGCTCGAGGAGTCCAACTCAGAGCTGACAAAGTGGATTTTGAAGCGAAATGGCGGCACTACTCTCTTAATGACACCGTTGAACCAACTCGCCCCCCAGTAGTGCACCAGCCGACAGTCTTCGCGTTTCTACAAGGCTTAAAACCTCCAAAGTGTCACGGAACCCACAGTGAGAACGACCCCCCCTTTGGAGACAAAGAGTTGAACAATATCATGACCCAAACGGGGATTGATTGGTTGCGAGAGTCGTCAAGCACATATGAAAATGTTACTCTATCAGCGCACATGATGAACTTGGCTGTTAAAAATGGTATTGGATTTCATTCTGAAGCTCAAGAGATCAAAGCTAAGCATATTGGACTATTGAAAGAATATACTGGTGTTGAACAACTCACAGCTATCAAACAACTATTTGTTGTTTTCCAGATTGCAACGCTTAGTGTAAAGCACCAATTTCCCTACGGTTTTATCATTTGGGCACCTAAACTTATGCAACCTCCCCTTATCTATGTAGGGGTGCAGCGACCGTGCCTTTTATTCCTGTTGCTTTCTTATGAGCCTGATCAACCGTTTCGTTTTGGAACGGTAGCCTTTGACTATCGTCAGAGTAAAGACCTTCTCATTCATGCCAACATGCCAAAGATATTTGCTGATGTAGTGCAAGTTTCCTACCATACATTTACGACTTACCCGATACTTGCTCGAATTGATAATGGACAACACTATATACATCTGAGTGAATTTGCGGCTTTACAGTGCCCTTTCTGTGCTTTGTGTTATTTGCACACACTTGGTGCCCCGCATTGCTTTATGCACAACGCCTCTCCTGCTAGTACTGTCATCCATTTGCTTGGTGGATTGGATGGCACGGGAGGCCTAAGTATTATAGGTGTATTAGCACGAGATGTCAGTGGTGCCACTCCACAATGGATTGTCATACATGTGGTTGACAATCACCAAGTTCGAGCTATTGTAGACTCTGAGTTCTTTGTTGCGTACAAAGTTGCCACCCCCTTAGTATGGTCACCAATGTGGTATACGCAGTCATCGTCCATGCGACGAATGCCCAGGCAACTTGGAACTCGAATCATACAATCGCATATTCTGGACCCATTAGGAGAGTATCTTATCTCAGCAAGTACGGAGGAGTGGAGCAGGCTGCTTTTCGCACTCGGAGAAGCTCCCATGGAGGTGGGAAGTTGAAGCTTGTCGCTCTAAATAATGATGATTTTGCAGAACATGCCTGCTCCACTGCTCCGTACGATGCTTAAAATGCTTATGAGATGTGTCAAAACGACTTATTTTAACGATACTGGGACCCCATGCCCGCCATATTTATCAAGGATACGTGATCTATCGATATTACCCAATATACTGCATGTTCGAACACCATGGTGGAAATTAACCTTCCAACATGTTGCTGCTCTTTTTCATCAGAATGTTGATGAGTTTTATCAGCAGCTTATGTATGATTCACGGACATTACCGTCTTTTGTCGTAGAAGAAATAGGAAGAGGCAATCTCGATTATCGAAAAGCTATCAGACAAGATCTTCCATTTAGGCTCAAACGATTACATGTGTGGAATGTATCAGGGTGGACACTTGCAACTAGAGCAGGGGATGCCAAAATGCGACTCATTAAGCGATTGCTACGAACAGGCCCGGTTCTATTACAAGAAACCAGATGGCATGCTGAGACCCATCAGGTCTTGTACCATAATATACCAGGTATTCAAGTTGCACACACCCAAGGATTGTTAACAGAAAGAGGTGGAGTTTCGGGTGGTTCGGCAGCCCTAATTCCACCTGGGTGGAAACTTGACCGAACAGAAGTTGTCATACCAGGTCGCATTGTCCTTGCGGTAATCCAAGACAGATACTCTACCATTGGACTCTTGTCAGTGTATCTACACCCACAAACCAAGGTCGCTGAGCTGAAAGAATTAATCGCATGGGTCAAGACCAGTCGAGTAGACTTTCCCCTCTATATGGGGGGCGACTTTAACCAGGTTGATGCCAGTTGCCCGGACCTTTGGAATGAATTATTAGTCCTAGCGCAAGTTCTCGACACGCATCCACAACTTCACACCTTCGAAAGCCCTACTGGAAGTTCAGCACTCGATAGAGTACTATGTCCCACTGATTATATAGCTGCGGCCCAAATAGATGTGATGGTAGCAGCCAATAGGCGACATCACTTAAGTGGGCATTACCAACTCACCGCGACCTTTGTAGTTCGACCAAGAGTCAAAAGTGACATGAGAGACCCAATCCATCAGACCATCCCGACTAACGTGTTTTGCCCTGGAAAGAACGAGGCCAACCCCTATATGGTTCCTAACGACCTACAAGAGCTGATAAGAAGGATTCAAAGACTACCCCAAACAGATGAAGTTGAGTTTGTGTCCACCCTCTGGTCGTGGTGGAGACAACAACCTATTCCATCTGATCATCCTCGCATTCCCGAGCATGAACTTCTGCGGAAATTCCTTAAAATGCGAGCTGAAGTGCTACACGTACCAGCAAAACAATTCCATGCACTTCAGACCGCCACTTACCATATATTTGCTTCTAACGTGGTTAGTGAGCTATATCCAGGAAAAATAACTATCCGAAGTGATCTGTTGAAACAAATTTTTGATCACGGTGACTCGGCAATATCCCGCTCTTGAGCAGGTTAACCAACAAGCCAGAGGTATCGGCAATAATATTACGTTTTGGAATAGGTTACGATCTATTTGCCCCAAGGGTGTTATCTACAATGGGCCGATCCTCAATCAGCAGGGAGAACAGTGCACCACGTCTCAGATGCTAGACGAGGCCATGCTGGACACGCGGAACTTTTGGTTTGTTAAGCCTCAAGACTCTCTTCAAGAATGGGAACCCATTTTACGGGAATACCAAACTGCCTCGCCGTGGCCAACTATTGAACTCCCCCAGAAACAGGACTTTCTCCATACACTACTTGGCACTAAAGATTCAGCCCCTGGCCCGGATGGGATCCCCTACTCTGCATGGAGGCTCTCCCCTGAAGATAGCTACCCAGTCTTAGATCAGCTAATGATGAAAATGCTAGCAGGACTGCGAGCTGCACCTGTACAGGTAGGGGTCTGGATACCCAAGGCAAAAGTAGGGCCGACTGCTGACTACTTCAGGCCATTAGGAATGCCCAATACGTGCGATAGGCTTGTTGATGGCACCATTGCTGCTGTAGTCATGAAAGCAACTTGTGCATATATGCATCCCTCGCAAGTAGTCATGAATTGCTTTAAAGAACCACAGCACGCAGTCCATGCCATACAAGCCTTACTGGACAGTAATACTCCCATGGCTGCGCTACTAGTCGATCTATCAAAGGCCTTTGAGCGGGTTAATCCCTATTGGATCTTACATATACTGCGAATGCGCAACACCCCGACATGGGTATGTAATTATGCCAAATACATCCTATTTGGAAGGCTCATCCGCCATAAAGTTCAAGGCAGACTTCTGCCGCCTAGAGCGGTGCATGTGGGAGTAGACATGGGAAGGTCTTTCTCAGTATTCCTTTTCTGTTTGGCGATGGACCCGATATATCATTATATGAATCGTATTCCCCGGGTCATTAGCGTTCAGGGGTATATTGACGACAACACGATTGCAGGACCAGGACATGACATTACCTGGGTAAGTAGAGTCCACAAGTGTTATCAATGTTGCTGGTCGGCAGGTTTTCAAATTGACCAGCATGCTTGTTGGCAAGCTATTAGCACTGACTGCCCCCCTTTTTCATTCCAATCACTGCCTGGGCGGATCGAAAGTGAAGCTATCCTCCGGCAGAAGACATACCCAACTGCACGAGCAGCGATTTTATCGGCCATCCTTTCACAAAAGACACTCATACTTGCACGAGCCGAAAAGTGTATTGGGCTGACCCCTCGGGAAGCTTGCCGTATCCTTAACGGAACTGATTACACACCCATTTGCTCATTGTTGGCACTGGAGTGTAAGTGTAGATGCAAAACAGCTCTAGTAATCAACAGCCCGCTTCCAAGCTGGGTGCTCCGTCAGTTAGATCAGTCTGGATTCGGAGCACACTGCATCCAAGGTGTTGCGACCTCACTCGGGCTATTACTGCTGGGGCGTGCCCAATTATCCGATCGTGACTTATGGACAGTAACTACACATCCTACTACCCTGAAACAAATCAATCCTAAAGCTGCCGAAAAGTTTATACATCGGCTCAGGCTGTTTCGGCAGCCAATCCTCTCTGTTGTCTCCAAGAGTATTGCCTTCAACACTTTCGCACAGAGTGTTGTACTATATACTACATCCTACTTTGGTGCTGCCACGGAAGATCTTCAAATGCTACGGGCGGCAGCAACTGAACTCCTATTAGGACGTAGTTGGATTAGACAGGACCTCCTTGCCTTTGTAATTCGATTGTGTAAAATTGCACCACTACTTGACCCTGGCGTAAGTATCCTTGTGTCTGCATTAGGGCTGTTTCTGCGAAAAGGAGGCAAGGTCCATGAACTTTATGTTGAGAGTCCTCCGGCAGTGAACAGACAAACACACGAAGTCAGGATACTATGGCAAGCGTGGGCACGTATCGTTGGAGAAGATGTCCTAACAAGAGCTGTGTCAGGAAGTGGTACAATCAAACAAAGAATAAATGCAGTTAAAAAATGCGTGCTTCATCACATGATGCAACTTGCGTCTCACTATGTTCGTAACAAAGTGCTGACAGCAGGATGGACGGGAGGAGTCAGTTGGGCATGGCTCAGTCATGCTTGCGAGGCCAACAAGCGATGGATTCCTAGTATTGCTAGGTTCACCTTGCTACGCTGGGCAGTCAATGAGGATGATGATGAGTGGTTAGCACGACGTGGCCAAAGCCGGCAAAAAAAGTGTGCTCTCTGCACAAACTTTGGCCGTGCATACCCACTTGGCGGCTGTCAAACCGCAATTTGTGAAACATGTATAGTAACCAAACAGTTAACGGCCTTTACGACAGACTCCCTTGTCAGACTGCTTGAGGCATCACACAGAGAACTCCCTATGCAAGAAGAATTGCCAAAAAGTGAAGACTGGGAGAAATGTGTAGCATGTACAAAGGGAGACAATACGGTAGGGCATTGGGTTCGGTGGTGCGTAGTACCTATCCGTGCGCTACGAAGCCTAACAGGAGATGATTCAATCCTGTCGCTGGCCGAAGGGTCAAGGAAAAGCACTAAACACCTAGCAATAGCCTCACGAGTAGTCCATCAATTCAGGTTACTACTACGGGAAGCTGGTGCAATGAGACATCAAATCTCTGCTCCCCTTATCCCCATGAGCACCTGGATCCATAACCTCGTGCAAAGAGTACAAACAGAGCTACCACTGGACCTTCGTATGCAGCACGTAAGGACACAATCAGTTTCCGCCCACTGCTCTGCTGATGACTCGCTACTCTGTTGCTGTGACAAACCCCCACTCCACATCTCGTGCGCCCTTGCACCAGCTCGAGTATGCATTACGCTTGAAGCAGTGAAAGCCAATCAAGCAGTTGCGGTCGTCTCCTTAGGCTCTGAACCTCTACAATTAATTCAGCAAACTATCCAGGTCGGAACAGGAATTTCCCCCAATGTCTCGCTTTCCACTTTCCAGTGTGAGTGTGGTGACTATCATTGCCGTATTACGGCATTACAGCCTATAGGCACCAATGAAGTGCTCAGCAGCTATCTTGAGTCTGACAAAACTACACTACTAGTGCAATTTGATGGATCCTGTCATGCTGATAGAGGAACAGGTGGAGCGGGCGCTGCTCTCCTAGAACTCCAACGAGAAGGATTAACGTTGCTCAAATGGAGGGCTGTTGCATTGCCTAGCTGCCCAGACAACATCTTTGCTGAGGCGGTGTCAGCAAATCTTGCAACAGACCTTTTGTGTGAGGAAATGGTACACAGAAGTTACGCAGTTGACCAGGCTTATCTACAAGGAGACATCCTCCCCATCGTCAAGCACTTAGCCTTTGCAGGACGCTTTCGTAGGATAGACCTGCAGCCTATTATACAGCAAATTCGTCGGAAACAATCGAGGTTTTTTGACTATGGAAAATGGGTATACCGCCCAAGAGAAGCCAATATACTCGCAGATTATCTTGCTGGTGTGGCTAGCAGAGCGGCCCAGGCCTTCCCAGCTAATGTTAGCGAGCCTACTGAAATTGTGGTTGAAGCACCCTATCATTGGCTATGCGGTCTGGAGCCGTTGTACTGGAAGAGAGGCCTCTAGGTATCACTATACTACTACTTACTGAGGTCCCAAATATAAGTCTAGAATTGGTAAATAAATTCATTGTGCACGCTGCGAACCAGCAATATCTCAAAGAGGTGGAGGCCTATCTAGCGGGCACTGCCAATCTCACGAAACCTCGAGTAGTAGAGTATACGGCGTCTGCAACAGACTATCTGGGCCGACTGTACGGCAGAGGTCCCTGTGCTCAAAGACTTCCACGAAAGGTGCGATTACTCCTGTTTGGAACTACGCACCAGGAAGTGGACATGATCGGCTCATTCTATGAAATCATGAGACGACTCCTTCGCAGCAGCCACCTCCCACACATAGCAGATCTTCGAGCAATACTTACCGATCTTTTAGGGTTGGTATCGGGTAATCAGCGGTCTGCTGTTGTAAAGCGACATCCGCTAATTGTAATGAATGCAGGGGCAAGAGAAGCGTGTGCCAAAATAGAAAGGGAACACCATATCACATGTCCACCAGCTCTATACCATCTCAGTCTACAAATTGAATCAGCAACACAAGCGCTTGTTAATGACCACCTGCCCCTAAGGAGGCCACAATATGCTGCTCATATCAGAGGTGCTGCTTTTCGAACTCTTGAATGGTATGAAGAACACATCATGATCTCTTACTACAAGGAACTAACGAGAAGGTGTCATGTAACATCAGCAATTTGGCTTCATGACGGACTCTGGCTCCCAAAAGAAATCTCTCCACATTTAATATATGAAGCAGAACGGGCAATGCTCCACCAATTACAGCTGGATTCATGCGATCCCCCCCTTTTCAATATACGTGAACTCGCCACAGATGCTCAGGCTCTTATACAGACCCTCGAGGACGTTAATGTGACCAGAAATCCCTCCCCACTCCCACGTACCGAAAGGAAAAGAAGCATCGAAGGTGAGCTATTAGGGACGCGGCCCATTCGATGGAACACACAAGCACCGACCTCAGGCTATGATACCTTCACAGAACGCATAGCCAAACGTCGTAGAGCAGCTTAAACGCCCATTCTCTCTACTGTAGCCTAGTGGAATTCACACCTGGATGGTTATTTTTTGTTTGTCAGGCGTATGGTGATTCCATCCTATCCTAGAGAGACGCCTCCATTGACTACGCTAGTCAAAGTATCACCTTACTGCTAGTAGCCACGACGACTGACCTTTAGCACCTATCCCTCTATACCCATCCTAAGTCACGGTGACCTCCCACCAAATAAGTACGACAAGTGCTCTAGAATCCGATATTCTCGACTTCCTTCTCTTGGAACACCTTTCTCTGCTTTACTGCTTTTAGGTATGTCGTAATACTTTGACTCAGGAGCCGTTTTACTGCTCAAAGGTAGTCAATCTTGTATTTTATCTCTGCCAATGAGCACGGAGACCGAGAGACCTAGACAGAAACCGTTGCCATGCTCAGCGAGCCTATTATCCCATCCAGTCACTCAGCTGCGAAATGGCCTGGTTAAGGCAACTGACAATGTGAGCCTAGCCGGCCCGGGAACTGAGGGTGCTGTCACTCAATTGAAATTGGCCTTAAGGGCGCTAGAGGGAGCTCTGGTACTCCTGGCAAATGATGAAGGGAATCATGTGGCCCCAAAGCGAGAAACGTGCGAAGAACAAACTGACGGGAAACCGTTAACTGTCATAGATCGAGCAAGAATCTTTCAGAGATGGGATGCAAGTCGTAGGCAAGAGAAACACGGCAGGCAACAGAGTCAGAGTTCTGTTAAGCGAAAGTTCGATGAGTGAGCGGACATATCTATGCACATAGCGATTGTGCCACAAGCAGCCATCAGCGCAGAGGGCAAAATGATTTGTCAACTGAAGTAGTTGTTATTTCTAACTGTGTAGTCACTTGACTCTCTCTCCTTGATTTCGACGCTAGGTGTTGAGGCTCCACGGTCACTTCATTTGCTGCTTTCCTTCCTGTCGCCCTTTTTTCTGTTTGGTTTACTTGTGATTGTTTTGCTTTGCTCTTGTCTGGTCTCCCGTGTGCTATGAGCTTTGATCCCAAAGACATACTTGATTGGCATTACATATTGTCGGGGATTCCTTGCAGACTCCTATTTTGCTCCTTAGTTGGCGACATTATGAGGTGAAATGACCCATCCTTAATACTTCATTTGCCCCATGAATGTGCAATTCCTGCCCATAATCATCCATCTATTTTTGTTTCTCCCTAACTATGCAATTTGGTCTATCAGGAGTATTCGTCGCTTTCTGTCTTTAAAATAGTTCAGGGTACTTCTGTCCGAAGACGTGACAGGGGTCCCTCACACAAACGCATATGTATGTTTGGGAATTCAACCTTCCTCCAGTGTTTCTCCCGCACAGTAGCTGCGTTATTGTGGTGAACTCGAAATTATACAAGTTCAGTGATCGCGTTGCTTGCCATGGCTTACGCAACATCGAATGCATCAAGCTGTGACGAACGACTTCTCCACATTCAACGTGTCATTAAGAAGTACACGGCTTGCTGTACCTTACTGGACAATTTACAGTCTGCCCACTATCTTTTGCTCAAGGCGAAGCAACAGGCCAGGGAAGTATTCTGGGTCGACATACCAGTGCCAGAAAAGCTTGATGAGAACATCCAAGCACAAGTTGCTCTACTTCACATGATAGCAGACTACAAAGCTCACATCGTACGAGAAATGGAATATGCTCAAAATGAGCTGCTAGTCTCAGTGGTGTATCCTGATGGCATTGAGCTCAGTTCAGGCGTAGACGAAGAACTACATGATGTGAGAGAGAACTGCTTCCCGCGCTCACCTTAGAAGGGAGCATACAAAAGATGAGAAGTGGTAGCACTATAAAAGAAGCAAAAGGACAGTGAGCCTACAAGACCCCTCTACCCATGTTGCCTATGCCATGAGAGGCTGAATAGTCCCAGCGTGTTTATCCGCGCGTAGCGCAGTTTTGTTCAGCCATTGAAAAGAAAAGATCACGTGTGTCTTCAGTCTGACTGGGTAGGCTATATCAACGCTTTTCCATGCCTTCAGCTACTAGTGTTCCAATGCATGAGAACAAAGTTCCACAGTCTTCATTGCACACGTAATCTATCGGCTCAAACAGATTACAGGCAATGCAGCTTACCTAATGATGTGCTACTTTCATTGATTGTGACTGAGTTACATTTCCTCACGGTAGCACCTACTGCACTTCCTGCTAACATTGTTGCTTGACATCACCAGAAATAGTATAGGTGATCCGCAGCTGCCAGACCACGGTGCTTTTCCGACCAAAGACGTGTCGGGACTGCACCTGGTAAGCGCGCCACTTGCGAAGCCATGTCGACTGCGCTCACGACATTTCTGAGGAACTATCATTGGAAAGGATACAATGTTGAAACCATTCAGAGCACCCCAAATATGGTGACGAACCTACATCGTGGCAAGTACCCTATCCATAGGCTATGCCACAATGTCAACATAGAGTGCAGGGCATTTAACTTGATGGAAGTCTGCACATGGCTCAACTGTGAAAAATGGAACATCCTATGGGCAGAAGATGAGTCATGGCTCCCGGAGGAGGCGACAGTAACGATGCGGGCTACATTGCCCCATGGATTCCATAAGGTCATTCCTCGGGAGTGTGACGAGGCTTACCTGCAGGCTTGGTTGAATATCGCAGGATACGGAGGATTCTATCCTTTTGCAGCAGAGGTGCGACACAACGGGTATGCATGCTGGGCCAACTCCAGACGTTTTGCAATAGTTGCAAAGACTGCCCAGCAATGTGCTATTATTGCAGAAATCATGCATGCTTACAATATACTAGGCAATCGCATTGAAACACTGCAGCCAACCCTTGAAGGAATCGCTCTGAGTGAACAAGCACGAATTAACAGTGCTGTCCATGAAGATGACCGACCTTGCTTTGATTTTCGGCTCTCGCAAGAGTGCCAAGATGCAATAGCAGGCCTTTTTCCAAATCATGAAGACGAAGCGGATAGGATTTTCCAACTCAGCGAAGGCATCCAAGTGCTGCAGAGGCAACATAATGACCTTGTACAAGAAGCCAACCGAGCACTCTATCGACTACAGCAGAATTGGCATGCTCTAAGCGAAGCGTATGCAACACTTTTCAATGACCTGTGAGGCACAATGAGGCAGCAGATGACCAGCGAATTTGATCGTCAGGCAACCAAAAGAGGAGCTCTTGGGACAGCCTTGCATACGGTGATTCTCGCACGTCTTGTAAATGATTTTTATGTGAACTGAACTATTTGCTCGCCGATTAGGGTCCAGCCATCCTCTGTTTGGCAGTGCCGGCGGTGACTGAAGTATGTACATGTTTTCCTATTGGCTCACAGGTACATCACATCCCACCTATTTTGGTATGCCAAATAATCAATACCCCTTTCACACCTTTTAGCAACTTAGATGACATTTCTACGTGAGGGCGTGTGTGTACACGATGTTCAAGAACGGGCTTAGGGTTACCCTCAACCCTCATTTTACATGTCTGTACTTGTTTTCTAATATTAATGCATACACAATGGATAACTCACTCAGTGTCCTATGCTCATCCATAATACAAGGGTGTAAAGATCAGAATTGAGCGTAGGTACAGTGACAACTGGACGGGAACTTGAATTTATCCTTCCCATCACACTGACTTAGTACCCCAGTGAGACTGTCACCCTAGTGTTATCACCGACATGCACCAACATTTGACATGTCCTCACATGAAATACGGTAACCATAGGTGGTCACGTTGTCTTTCCGACCAAAGACGTGTCGGGATTGCAACTGACCCACAACAACATCCACCAATTGCCATCCTAGTGTCCCTTTCACGGTATTTGCAAACTAGCAATCTTTATGTAGTGGGCCTCCACTCTTTCTGCCCGTACCGCCATGGAGTATGTGCGACTTCGCGGAGAAGAACACCAGCTCTCTATGCCGGTAAAGATGATCCTATATAGTTTGGAAGCAGCACAAGACCTTATGGTGACTGTGCGAGACCTCAGGCGCACAGTACGGCTAGTACAGAGTGGATGTGTCACTTTTTCCCAGATGAAGCACACGGATTGCAATTGATCTATAACACCTTGGAAGTTGACCTTCAGCAGGTTGAACTGGATGGACAGCGCATCACACAGCATCTTTTGACAGCACTAGCAGCATCGTATGAGGACATAGTCCGAGTGGCAGGTTTTAGTTGTCCGTCTACACGAGGATTGTGGATCAACCACCTATACTTGGTTCCAGCTGCTGATGGAGGCATGACCGATCAGGCGGGACTTGCTCCAGTACCAATGGATGCCCGACCATTTCGGCTGATCATTCAGACAATACACATCACTGCGACCCTGGGCGGCTTTCTAGACCGCAGGACGCTGCGGCAAGCAGCTGATACAGTAGTGGAAGTTGCCTTCTTATTATTACGGTCAGGTTTGCCACCCAACCTCCACATATGGATAACCATAGCAACTGGTACCAATTCAACAGTGCAAAGACTCCAACCAAGCACGCTCCTGGCGGATGTAGCCAGAATGGTGGCTCCCGCCGTAAGGCTTAATCTCCTAGTGCAGGATCAGCCCACTGCGGCCATTCGTAGCCCTGGTAGAGAGCTGAGTGCGCCGGAAGTCGTCCTCCTGTAACAAAAAGTGAGATGACCGAAGTGTACCGAGTTGCCGTATCTCAGTTCTTTAGAATTTGCATGATTTATGGACCACTCATTACCTTCGCTTGCCATCGTGTGCTCAAGAGTGGCTACCTCACAACACAATCCCCACAAGCACTATCCAGTACACAAGCTTGGGGTTCACCTGCTGTATTCAAGCAATTAACGCCAGATATATAGGCATAGCCTGACAGCGCACACTGACTTGCCATTGTAATGAAATGAAGCACTTAGATGTAGTGGATGGAGTTATCGGCGCAATACCGCTCGAAGAAAGACCTCCATCTGGAGTTATAGGAGACAACATTGAACTGCTAATTCTACACCTACGGATGCCTGATGCTGAGACTTGGATTGCACACACTGCTACACATGCAGTAATCAGACTTGAAGAACAACAAATTCAAGACTACCTCCTCATATCCAATGGACTCATGCACAGGACCCCCTGCGTTTTTTCGATCAAAGAAGAGACGTTTGGATGCCTTGATGGTTTGCTGCTTGAACAGCTTTCCCGTGAAGGAATAGGCCTCACAGATTCATCTACGGTGTACATAGCCATAGCTTATGTACAGCACAGCTATACTGAACTTACTCACTGTTTAACAAGTTTCTGATGAATCAACCGCCTCGAAGCAGGGGATATGCCTATCATACTCAAGTGTGACATTGCAATGAGAGAAAATTCTGGCGAAAATGGAGTGGTAGGTTCTGTCATGACAGAGAGCGCGATCAGCAGCGGTACTCATAAGTACACTTGCCCACCTTGGTTAGTTCTGCAGATTAAGATCCGTCAGCAATTTCGTATACCCTGCCGCATTTCCGTGGCTCAAACCACTTTCCCATGTGCAGGGCTCTCACTCCTCTGACTAAAGACGTGTCAGGGGAGTACCCTCTTTCGATTTTGCCTTCCCTCAACTTCTGTCTTTCTCTTTCTCCTCCCTCTGGCTGTTTCTTGTTCTGCTACCTCTTCTTCCTTCCTTGACTGTTGGTACTTCAAGTGTACTCTCTGATCCATCCCTGCCTGTCACTTGTGTCTGATTCCTCAGTACTCCCTTCCTGCTCTTAGGGCCCTATTTCTACCATACCTTTGTGCACTCCGGTGTGGACAGCCATGGCGCATTGGATCGGTGACAAGGTCACGCTGAAGGCAGGCCCATTGACTGGGCATGACCAAGGGGGCCCAGCTGTAGGCAATAACGATACTGAGGCTCACAGTGACCACCATCAACCTGAGTACCAAGAGTCCTACATTACGGAATACGATGACATCCAGGTTTACCGGCAGCAGGGCTGTTATGAGCACGCCAAGCAACTCCATGCGTGGTCTTGCTATGAATATAGAATGTGCATTAATGGAGAGTGCTGGAATATTATCATCAATGACGACATGAAGAGCCCGCCGGACTGGGCCTATCCAGGGTCCAGTATTATTTTGTGGAAATGGGAGGACGACAGATATGGCCCTTCTATGCCACACAGTCTTTCCAGGAAGATCTATGGATCTGGGTTAGCCCCAGAAGATTTGCCGTCATCACGAATCACCAACACAGTGAGAAATTGAATCATTTTTATGTCGACAGGATGCATGAACATAATATCCTGGCAAATCGTACACCGTGCTGGTACTTCACTGATTTGACCAATAGCTCAGGCAAGGTGACGGACAGGACCATAGCCCTGAACAAAGAATCCCGCTGTAGTTCAGCAGCTCACGAAACTTTCAAGACTGGCTTTGAACACAAAATTGCCATGAAGTCTATGTCGCGAAGAGAAGAGAACCTACATGGCAAGAGAAAGTACTCGGACCCCTCGGGACAAACGTGTGCCCAACAGTTTGACCCGTCCGGGAATTACAGTGCACGTGATCTGCAGAAACTCAATGCGACCTTTGCCGATCAGTCTGAGTCTAAATCAGCAGCAACAGTGCCAACCCATACAACCAGCAAAGTCACGATGTGGCGACATGGTGAAGTACCGCCACTAGGACCTGCAGCAGAGGGCCGGGCCCGGGCTGCTAAACAGCTGGCTTATGCACGCACTCTATTAACTGCTGTTATGGAGGCAGCCACCCAAATGGAAGAAGTTGTTAGCAATTTAGTGCAAATCGAGAACGAACAAGCAACGGCTAAAGAGGAAGATCTGGGGCAAGCTGCTTCAGCTGCTCCAACCGAATCTTGCACAGAGCCAGCTACCGAGGGAAGTCAGAACTGAGTGCACATTAGAGTCTGACATCTGCATGCTGTATAAAGTCCGAAGGAACCACAGCGAAGACTGTGGCCCTATTCTCACCTCGAGGATGCAGGACTTGAAAAGAAGAGAACTGCACTAGAAGTCACGCTTACTGATGGATCAGTAAAAGTTGATTAGAGTGACAATATAAGAATGCATGTAAAACATTTTTTGCGGTATTTTTCCTTTGCACTCATGCAGGATGCGTCTTTGGTGAGCATGAGGCCATTTGTCATGCTGCTCGATGGAGGGCCTGCAACATTTTTAGCTCAAACAAAAGCACCGGATTTATGATAACCACTAACGCTTCCTGGTACAAGTCAGTCCCCTATTAATTTGATTGCAGCACCCTCTAGGCCTATGCTATCACAGACGGCTTACAGCATGTGCCTGTGACATCTGACTTGCTGTTATGCATACGTTGTGTTGTCTTGCATGTCAATGAACCCACGTGGCAAGGTATTCTTGTTTGGTCTGCAAAGCAATTCTGGCTCAAGTATAGATGGTCTGAACAGTTGCTGATTATGTATACTTCCAGGTATGCCCCTCAGTATCCTCCTTATTCCCTACCTAGACGAGTCTTGCATGTAGTCATAAGCGTGAGGCCTCTCTGGCTAAAGACTGTCAGGGTTGCCTCCGCTTCATCTTACGGGGCAAGTATGCGACTCCGTGTGCGCCATGGACTCCTTGGAGAAATAGCCCTGACGATGGACGTCATGGAACGAACAACTCTCGGATGGGACATTATGAAACAGCTGGCTATGGTGCTTAGGTTGGATTCACCCTTCCAAGTGGTCCTATATGCAGACAGCTCGTCAGTAATCCAATCGCCACTGAGGGCTGTTCAACTTGATACTGATGCAGATGAGGCAACCTTATGCTATGTAGTGCAATCATTGCAAGTCCCATCAGCACAGCAGTATCAAGACCTTATGACAGCCATTTATCACAAAGACGTGATGGAGTTAAGCTATCTCCTTGGCAAGGGATTAGGCCTTACTGGCGTGACGATGGAGGGAGGGCATACCAGCACACTAGTAGCCTCTGCCATCCTTCGAGATCATTCTACTGATCCGTATGCTTACCAGCCTACTGCTAGCCACTGCTTCCCTCGACATGGGGCCAGCTTAACTTATTTACTGTTACAAGCCCAAGCTGACCCCAATACTCTCCCGCCCAAAACGCAACCTACCACTATGTTGGAATTAGCAGTTGAGTTGGGCAGTTCACAGCTTGTTCAAATTTTGCTCGAGGCTGGTGCCTCGGTCATGCCCGTGAAAGGAGCGCTACCACCACTGTTCCTTGCTGTCCTCCATAGGCACAGGACAAATGTACAGCTGCTCCTAGACGCGCAAGCGGACCCGTGGCAGGAGATTGCTATTGCCTCCGTGCTTTGCCATTCACTGCAATGGCACGGTCACGCCGCCCGAAACGAAGTCTTCAACGCTGTACAAGCTGCTGCTGCGCAGAGTGCTGAAGACACGGTCATTGACATGCTACAGCAATTCAGTAACGCTACAGAAGTGGTGAGGATAGATCAATCTTCTCTGGCACGAGTGAAGTCCACAGCTCTGACAGAGAGGGCCACCACTATCATGAGGCAAACTGTGTGGAAATATCAACATATCATTGACAAGCAGTCTCGACAGACAAACTTTACTACGTTCCGATGGCGCAGAATACTCGAAGGGTTGTATTTACCAGTACGAGAACGAAATGAGCTGCAATCACCCCCTGAGCTCAACCGGGAAGAGACATTCCTGCATCAAGTTGACTAATTGCGCTCCAGACGGACACTTTCCCAGTGAGAGGCTGGCACCAGGTAAAGGCTGACTCCGGGCCTGCGTGTGATCCCCGAAAAAGAACGTGCAGTACACATCAGTCACATCTCTATTCAACAATGATGTCCTTAATTACACAAGTATCGTGTGCGCTGTTATATGCAGTTACCACTTCCTGCAACACTATTGGCTCAAATGCACAGCAGTAGATAGACCGGCTGCTTCAATTGAGTTTAAGAAAGGGGTAGATAGATAGTGCCTCCTACTTGGTAAGGGATCGATATAACAAACCTCTCTGGTAACTGGGCTAAGGGTATTACTCACAGGCTTGTTTCGTCCATACCACAGATTACACCCTGGTCTTTCGTGCGCCGGGACCTTACTCTACGATATTGCCCCTTGTTGCGTAATTTCCTCCTACCCAATCCTCTTTCCCCTTTCCCTTTGGCTTCTGGTTTTTCTGGCTAAAGACGTGCCAGGGTTACCAGCGCCTCTCTCCACCCCCCTTCTTGTTGATTTGCTCTCTCTTCTTCTCTCTTTTCTGTGACTCGTCCTTGTGCTCTGCTCCCGCCTTTTCCATTTCTGTTTTCCTTTTCCCTCGTGCCTGGATTTTCTGACTGAAGACTGTCAGGGCTTCCAGCTCTTCTTATCCCGCTCCTTCCCCCCCTGTGTGCACTTCACCCCCCACCGCCTCGGGCGCCGCTTCATTTGTGCTGTCTTGTTTGTTTTTTGGTGTTGGGTTCGTCTTGTTTCTCTTGTTTCCTGTTAAGGTGCTTGAACTGCCTGGCCAAAGACGTGTCAGGTTTTTCAACACTGTCTCCCTCCCCCCCTTTTTGTTTTGGTTTTGTTCTGGCCGCTTTCGTTTTTGGTGGTCTTTGTTTGGGTACTTCTTGGTTTCTTTGACTTTGTGTTTCGGTACTGACAGGAGTGCTTGAGTCTTCTGACCAGAGACGTGTCAGGATTCTCAACACCTTCCCATCCCTCCCCCTCTATAACCTTTACACCCAAATCAGCTACACAGGAACTGAACAGTGTGATGTCTCTGCTTTCCAGGGAACAAGTTGTGAAGTCCTGGTACGCGAAGAACCCTGCAATTGGCTTCTTGGATTTGCTTTACGCACTCGAACAGCACAAGAGCATTTCGACTGAGTACGGGCTGAATGTATCTATTGAACAGCACTGGCGATTTGGAGACCCCCATAAGAAGACAGCTGAACCTGATCGACATGACTACGAGATTGCAATGGCAAACGGGATTGAAACTCCACCTGGACCTGACTGGCACAAGTTGTACCGATGGCTGGCTAGTCAAAGCTCTGCTTTCCTGCCTTACCACACCGTGTATTTGGTGACGGACAATCGTGATTTGCAATCGGATAAGGTCAAATCTGTGCATGGACTCAGCCATTGGCCAATGGTTGCTGCTTGGTGGAAAGAACGGTTACGCTATGTTGGCCCATATGGAGAACTCACCACAGTTGTCTTTGTTCACATCTCAGCTGACACTGGTCTTCATAAGGTGCACCCAACATGGGCAGGGACGTACATCCTTGATGCTTGTGTGTTCCTCTTTCCTACCATTAATTTTGCACTGATTGACAGCGATTGTGTCCCAGTTACCCTCTTTGAGATACGAGAACTTTGGCTTGCGAGCACTGACCCAACCCGACCAGCTACATCAAGCAAAGTTGCAAAGAGCAAACTGTCAAGCCCCATTGCGTCATCGCACAAACGTGCGCGCTCTGTTGACACGGGAAGGGACATGCAGCAGCCTGGTCCACCATCGAAGCTGTCTAGATCGCATAGTGCGGACAATCTTGCTATCCGAAAAGCTGACCCACCATGCGCCCCTCCCCTCACCTATGGTGCCAATTTGGCAGATGAGGTTGACTATGGTGATTCGCCAGACCCGAGTCCCCGCATGTCTAGGCGGGCGACGTCTAGCAGCAATGACTCTTCCCCGGCTGGGTCAACCAAACCTACCCGGAAGGACAAATCAGACGTGGATGAAACTGCCAGTGCGTGCAGGCCCAAAGGAGTCATCCTTGTGAGTGAGGCATTCACTGAAATCAATGCGGGTCTGGTCATTGTATTAGCTTCGGGTCATGAGAGCCCTGTACCTGTCACTGCCTTGGAGGACTCGGACACGGATCCTGATGAAATAGCCCACGTCATTACTCGTGCTTACCACAGGCATGTTGAAGCCTACCTTGCTACCACGTATCCACCTGCAGATGTTGAGCAGGCAGTAGCTAGTGGATTACTTGGTTCTCCTCTGCTTGGCACGTCCACTCGTGTTACTGCAGATTGGTGCCATGCGTGGAGCATGTTAGGCCAGTGGTCTGGATTAGTCACTTTTCCCGTCCCAGCCTCTGGAGTCTGGCCGCGCCATGGTCATTTACGGAAGATCCTTGATGGCTACCAAGGCAGACAGCCAAATTTCCATAAGTGGGCTCGGCCTGCCTACGAGCAAGGTGCCCTTCCGACCCTTAGCCTGCTGCCAGGTGAGGTCAGTGTACGAGTGCTACCAGGAGACAAGATGTACCAGGCCATGGAAATCGAGCCACATTACATGAGGCCTGTTATTCTGCATGGGTTTGGCACCAATGCCAAAAAGAGAATGCCTAGCAGTCTCGCTGACCTCGCCCAATATGGCTGGTTGCCGTTGGCTGCAGCTTTATTTGGTACACAAGAATGGAAGCCTCAATGGCTACATCACAATTTCCTTCCAGTGGTTGGTCTGCGACTGCATGCCAAAGTGCCTCCTCCTCCACTTTCCCAAGCTCAACTAATTTTGTTGTGTGGACTATGGCAACGAAAGGAACAACCGGAACCTTCATGTACATCGCTGCAGCAAGCAGCTCCCCTGAAGTTTGGCCTTCCGGTACCGTTCAGAGAGATGGCTAAGTGGGACGTCACTGTCAATGAGCAGACCATAGATGTTGGAGAATTGTCCAAACAAAACTACATTGGAAGGACACCTGCTGCTACGCTGCCCGCAGCACTCAAGGGCTCTGACGACTGGGCATCCTGGGTTTTTTCCCTCTCAGAAGTCTGGCAAGATGACGCCCCAATGCAAGACCGACCCCTTGAAGTGCACTGCAGTGGATTAGGAGGTGGCCTACTCAGTGGCGAACACGACTATGATATTTTCCTACAAAATCAGGCACAAACAAAGGTGTATGGCCCATCGCTCGCTATGACAGATAATTGGGAAGCACATGTCACCCAATTGGGCCTCACCAAAACAGTGCACGAATATGCGATCTACCAGCTACTCTCCACTGCAGAAGGATGGACAGCTTGGCGAGATTTCCTCCCTGAACATTTCTCCGATCATCAACTGTTGCTCACGAGAGCGATTCGTCTCATTGAGGCCGCGCATATCCGGCCAGCCCATGCCAGACCACCACACCCGACCTGGTCAACGGCAATCAGGCAGATCTTTCGTTGTTACCATCCGCAAGGTAAACATCGTTTCCTGAAGTCATGTTTTCCTCATTTAGTCACTACAGCGGACACAGGAGGTGTCAGGGACATCAACGTCTATGGGTTCTCGGCAGGGTCCTATACGGGCCTTGCAGTTCATGAGATCCTGAGTGATTTCGCTGCATTCCCAGGCCTCACTAAAGTTGCGGCGATTGCGACGCCGCCAGAGATGATGCGACTTGCCACTGGCGAACGCAGAGTCACTCTGGTGCACTGCCTTGAAGACCGGCTATGTGTGTGGAGACCGGACTCTCTGACAGAATTCAATTATCAGGTGGTTCTTATAGAAGGGCACCCCACATGGAGTGGGCGTGCCAAACACTCATATGGCCACTTGCTCTTCATTGACCTTGATGAAGGGGTCCATGAAGTTCAAAGATTACAAATCACCACCCCTCAGGTCATTCCACACGGGGTACGGTGCGAGGGATTGCTGCGAGTACTCTCATGGGTGAGCTTTGACCTTCCTGTGCACCTCAAGACGACTCTAAGCACTCTGTTAGTAGCTGCTGGAGAAGGGAACACTGAGCTACAAACAGTACCCATTGTCGGCCGGGACATTCGGGATGGTCAGCCTGAGACGGAAGCTGAACTACAAGCAGCTCTGATTGCGATGATTCCCACACCAGGAGGATCTCACGATGAGGGAGGGTTGCTGGTTCGCAACTTACTGGCGGAATTCCTGCGTGGTTTTTCATTAAGAACCCTCATCTTCCTACTGGACATGGTGCTTCCGCAACTAGACGCCTATCATGCTGGACGGCAGCTCCAACACCTTCAGCCCTGGGTCAGTGTAGAACTAGCTCAACAGAAGAATCGAGGACAAACTGGAACACGGTTGCAGGTCACCTACCAATATGAGGCGTATGCTGATTTTCATGTCATTCACCTACATACGGAAGGTGCCCCTCTCCTACTCTTTAGTGCACCTTCGGATGTTCCAAAGACCTCGCCGCGTGATCTCTGTGAAGCTGGGAATCTAGGCAACCTGGAAGCCAACGTGATGGCGGGCAGAGCGCTACTAGGGGTACTCCAGTTGCCAGACACTCAGCAGCGGTGTGTTATACTACTGGTACATGAAAAGGTGATGCACAGCGGAACCAGCAAGAACCCTGCTCAGCGAGCAATCAAACGCATTGCCCCGAAGCTACTAGAGCTTGTAATCGTCTCACTACCCATTGCGCGGACGTTTTGTGGACGGCTTTTCAAACAATGAGTTACTTTGATCCTGCACAGGACTGGCCGAAACCCATTGAAGAACACGTGTCTATGGCCGTAGTGTGGGAAGAGCTAGCCTTCCTGGGTGACACACGCAGCCGCCATGAACTCTTGGTGTTTGCACAAGCCAACCAGTCGCGCCTACCATTGGCCATGGGCATCGTACAGCCACATATACCTGTTCGCCGCATGGCCAGCGAGCGCAAAACGAAGCTGACCGATGCACTAGTGAGAATCTTGAGCCGGTTCCTGACACCAGCCACGATCTCGATGGAAGGGGCCCATGACAGTTATTACCGTGAGTACCTCCTCCCTCTAGCAGCCCACGGTGATGGACATGTCTTAACGGTCTCAATTGCACTGTTGCTGGCTATTCTGACAGGTCGCTCCGACTTATGTATTGCAGGGGTCTTTGGTGCTGGCAAAACGCGGTCCCTTGCGGTCTTGCTCATTGCACTGAGCTGTGAACTCAAGGACTTTGTTGCGATCGTCTATACGAAAGAAAATGTAGCTGCCAAAGCACTTGCGGATCAATTAAGTGATCTCGCGCCCCCCACAATCAGGAGCTTCGGTAGGCTAATTGGTCGCATGGAAGAAGGTAAAGGAGAAGCATATGCCTCCAAAATTGACGTCCGGTGCAGTGACCGTAATAAAATCATCGCGTACAAGAATGTGCTCATTGCAACAGGTGGCTCAGCCACGGCTGAAAGGGCGATGCGTTATTCCACCTTTGGTCATTGGATCTCTCGCACCTGGCTAGCTTTCATGGACGAAAGCCAACAGTATGGCAACTACCATGAGATCGCAGCTCTCGCTGCCATTCAACAACCAACTCTCACTGTCTTCATTGGCGATCACAGGCAAACTCCAGGAGGGCTGTCAAAAGGTCGAGCAGCGGCTGCCAATCGACGCAAACTGCTGCAACGGCCGTTAGGGCTCAGAGCGCTTGATAGGCCAGGAGACTATCTTCCACCGGCACGAATGGCAGCACTTGTAGCTCAGCTTTGGCCTGATGCGAGCCAAGATCCGGAGTCAGATCTCTTTAGTCTGCTGAGACTTGCAAACAAGCCGCATAGTGGCCCATGGACATCCACTCTGCAAGACTACGAGCTGCCTGTCGCCCTAGGGCGGGTGTTTCACTGCCGAATCTCGTGCCAGCTGGATGCACACAGCAGCCTAATTGCAGCAGCTCTAGCAGTCCTGCTGATTGCCACAGCACCAGAGGAGTTTGGAGTACCTGAGTGTACCACAACCCTGGAAGCAGCCGGGCTATGTGGTCCTCACCGTTGGGGTATCATTCTCCCTAACAGCTCACGGGTCTCAATGCTGACGTACCAAGCCATCGTGGCAGTTCGGTATCCTGAGTTAGTCCTCCACGAGCCCAATCACATATACATTGGACACTTCGTGCCACATGAGTCCACTGTGGCACAAGGAGGTTTCCGGACGGTACTGTGGAATGCACCTAAAGATCTAAGAGCTGCTGTTGAGGACGTCGTTGCTTTCTGCACCTATCTGAAGAATTATTATCGCAACTTGCAACAGGGAGCGACCTCGCAGCTGCTTGTCTTATGCAACCGTACTGCGGTGCACAACTTGCTACTCCAACATGGCTTCCAGTCTATGTGGTATGGTGGGCTGAGAGTTTCCACCACTTCCTCTGCTGCGGGGGCAACAGCACGCATTGCGGTCATTGTTCAAACAGGCTGTGGGTTTCTCAGTGGAGGACGCAGAGGTGTAACAGCAGACGAGCGTGAAGACTGCTATGGGAGAGCAACTGTAGCGCTCACAAGAGCCATTGAACATACCTATATTGTCTCGCCTCTTGATATGGCAGGCATGATTGGCATGGCCCAGACACTGGGAGTGTACCACTATGGATACTTCACATTGAAAGATCGAGACATTCAGTATCATGGCCCTACAACCTACCCCAGCGACAAAATTGCTATACTGGACTGGGGATTAGGGGCACCTTTTATTCCCCAAGACAAACCCCCTCTTGCTATTGCCATGATTGTGACCATCAATGGCACGCGAGCGTGGCGACGATATCGGTTGGTTGTGGCATGCAGAGATAAGTTACGTCTTCCCCTTGATGTCCTTGCAGCGCTAGAGTCTCGCACACGTGACCATGTGCTGACGACCAGCGGTTTTTTCCCCTGCTCGATCGATCGTGAATACTTGTATGGTTATGCTGCTGATGGTTACAGATCTCCTCTCTGGCTGTGTGCAGCCTATAATGGGTCCCCAGCACTTGTTCATCGACATCGAGGCCACAAGGTCTTCTTTCACGTGGGTATACAGGATCGGCAACTCGTCGTAATACCGGGTATTCATTATTTCGATGCCCATCGGTTGCAACCGGACCTCTTGGACACATTGGATCGCCAGATTGATCCAGGGTCTATGAAACTCGCAAGCCCCGAAGGTGCAGGAGACACAGTGAATGACCCCTCCTCGGATGAGGAAGCAGCCTCTACCGATGACGAGAGTGATCCAGAAGACCCTACAGTTGCATGGTGCCCACCCATACCTGATGCAGCTGAAGATCCCTCTGAAGATGAGATCGCGAGTGCCGCTGACCAGCTAGCAATCCTGATTTCTAATGTCCAACCCAACGGAAACCCTTTTTGCATACCCGAAAACCTTGGAGCTCTCCCACCCTTGTGGCTACAGGCAAGATTGACGTTGTCTTTGACTGCCATCCAAGAAAAGTTTGCGCGCATCTTGCTGAGTGTGGCCTGTGAACTGTGGTTGCGCGGGCAAATTGCCAGGGTGGAGGATGTCCTCCTGCAGGTGGCAAGGGCTCTCACAATTCGTTTGGCAGAGAAGCTCGCCCAGGCGATGAGCTCTTTGATGAGATTGGCTGAATCCATGGTGACTCCAGAAACTGAATGCTTGCTGTATGCCACGTACTGGTTTCGGCCCATCCTGTCTGAACTCATTGGCTCGGCCCGAGAGAGCTCTGAGGTGAACCGGAGTCGAGCGCCGAGTGGCCCAGTTAAAGTCCTGGTCACAGATCGGCCGCATCGACGACTGGGCTAGTGGACCTTACGAGTGGTGCCTCTGCCCTACTGGCATGGTTCCCGGCCAGCTGGGCCAGCAAAATCGCTCCCAAACTTCTCGAGAATGCTCCTGAGAATGCGCAGAAACCACAAGAAATTAACATCGCTTGCCCGAAACGTTCCTGTGACGAGACTCCGGTGGAGGGAGCAAAGCAGTTGCTCCAGGCAGTTAAATTTGCTGCCAAAAACATGCCTGGTTTTCGTCTTGGTTTGGATGAAGACTTTCAAATGGCTGGATGTTTCCAGGAGCTCATCCATGGATATACAACAGGGCTTGTTGAACCATACATGATGCGAGGTCTCCAACCACTGGGACCGAATCGCACTACTCTAGAAATTATCATTCCCTCTCAAGCAGGGCTCACACCCGAGAAGTGGAAAGAAACAGCCACACTGTGCCCACTTGATTGGCCTTCCAACTACAGTCTTTTGCGATTGTGGCATACCAATGGGAGCCTCCATCAAACGGAAGCGCGACTCAGGAATCAACTGTCGCACAGCCATATGTTTGCTGAGTGGACAGTGCATCTCCACAGATTTGCAGAGCGTGTCTTATTCCAGCAACCTGCAGTTTATGTAGCGGGACATGCCTTGCAAACCAACCTGCGGGAACGAAACTTCCCCGACAGGAAAGTCCGCAGGAGGGTTCCTCCGGAAGACCTGGACGACCATCAAAGGGCGATCCGAGCGCTTCTGCAGCGTGCTAGTGATCAGCAAAGCGTGAACCCAGTTTCGTTTGGGCTCACCAACGAATGGAACGACACCATTACATCAGATAAAAAGCATCATTTGGAACATTTCACGAGAGGTATGACATGATCCCCCGCTCACCCCAATTCGCATCACTTTTACCCATGTTTTGAGTGTCCACCCCTTCTCTCTCTTCTTCTTTCCCCTCTTTTCTGTTTCACTCCGCATTGTCTCACGCAATATGTGGCTTTTGCTTCATCAACAATGCTGGTGGGAGTTGACTTACTTTACATTTGGTCCTTTCGTCATTTCCACTTAAGGTTACTGTCCATATCGGTGTGTCTGTCCAAAGACGTGACAGGTGCACCGGTATGTAGCAGGGGACTCAGGATTCCTCATGTATAATTGTCAGGTTCATTGTGCTGCGCATGCCCGGCCCCTACCTACTCAGACCATTCAAACAGTTGGTAGCCACACTCATATACAGTAGGTGTGAGTGCCAGCTAAGGGGTAACAGATCGGGCAGTATGGGTCACCTTTGCACTGGTGTCTTGAATGTGCTGTCCAGTCGAGAGCTTAGATTATACTAGGGTCTCGTCCACCATGAAGCCTATTGCACTGGCGCGTGCCCTCGCATCCTTTGCCTGACAATCATAGATGGGTAACGAAACTGATGTTATTACTCCGAGACTTAGTATTGACGAGACAACCATTCTCCCACCCTTCCCACTAGTTAAGGTATCTGAATTCGTTTATTGATCCCTAGGTTTTGCCCTTAGCAGAGCTACCTTAGGTGTTGGTGCCTTGTATTATGGTTCTGTTTTGTTGTTTGTTCCCTGCCTGACGTGGCCCCCCCTCCCCCTCGGATCGTCCTCTTTGGCGCCTTGGTCCAGGTTTTACTGGTGCCTCCCTCTGGGTATCGTTGCTTCCGGCGACGGCCTGGCTGCCTTGCCTCTGTGCGTGGAGTGTTGTGGCGCATTGTCTCCCCTCTTCATTGTGTCTCATGGCAACAAAGGCCTGTGGCCCTGTGTGGGGATCTGTCCCTCTACACCATGCTTCCTGTGTTGTTGGGGTGCTGTGTGCTCCCTCACTGAGGTATTCATCCTTGTATGATCCTTGGCCCCTTTTTGGACACCGCTAAGGCACGTTCGTACCCCTTCTGGTGCGTGTGTGTCACGTTCTCCATCTGTCCTCTGCTGCCTCCTGGCTCCTCTCCTCTCTTCTTCTGTGTGGTTCGGAGTGTGTGGTGCTTTGGCCGCCCCCCTCTTCCTCTTCCCCCCCTTGATGGCTGGGTTCTTGTTTGTTGGTTGCGTGTTGTTTGTTGATTCTTTTGCCTGGATACCGAGGATACCACCCTGCATAATAGCTCTGTCGTTTCACCCTGGCTACATTGGTCTTATGTTTTTTGTGACTCAGGATTCGTCCGAGGCGGGGTAGCTTTATACTGTCCCCCCCTCGCCCCTCCCGTTAATTCACGTTGAATTTGTTTGGTTTCTTTTGTGGCTTTTTCTTCGGCTTTGTATTGGGGAGGGCCCTTCTCACTTGTGTTGTTTCTGCCTTTGTTCCGAGAGGGGCGGTAGATTCCCGGTAGAGCCATGGACTAGGCTGCACTGCAGTGAGCTTTACTGGCGCTGTCCAGTTGAGCTTCCTGCAGTTCAGACTGGTGCGCCCGCGTGCAGCAAAGCCTGCCCACATGGTTCGTTGTACGGATGTTCTGTAGTGCCTTGGCGGATGGCCCACTCGGTGGGAGAGTGGCCTGGTCTGGAATACACTGCTAACGTACGGTACATCTGGTCCTCTCCGCAGGTTGCTGGGACGATGACGCCCAGTGACTCCTGTCAGAGAATCTGGTACTGGCACAGCGAACCATTTCAACCTTCATAGCTTAGGGGGACGAGTTCGACTGCAATGCGAATGCAACATGTGCTTACATTTCGGCAGTAGCATACTGGTTGTGCTCACGAGCCCATGCTATGGTCAGAAGCTTCGTCTGTCTGCAATGGCTGTATAGTGACATTCAGGCTTTTTCAGCCACCTTTACCCACTGCCCATTTGGGTCTTGGGCCCTTTACTATATGACGGTTCCTGTGAGGGCCTACACCAGTTGGCATGTCTTACAGGCCGTCAGTACTCTCCTCCCCATCTTGGGGGGGCAATAGATCACAATCCCTTGCGGCGGTGTATATTGACTGGAACAGACTTACTTGGATACGCTGAACGATGCAGGGTGAACAGTAGCGATGCGGGAGCTGATATTGACAAGGCGTCCATACGAGCGGCCTCTGTCGTGCTCCACATCAGTCTGCCTGCAACACTGGATTCTCTTATCTGTTCTCAGGTGTGACATTCTGGGCGATCATGTATTTTACTTCACGCACTGCCGCAATGGATAATTAGTTTGCATGTTTTTGAGGATGATACGGTGGCTAAGGTCACTGTATCTAAGGCAAATCTGAATGGGTTCTTTGGTTTTGTTGGGCCCTGCCCCGTTCCTTGTTGCTTCGCTGTTTTGCTTTGTGGCGAAACGCAAATCTGGCTGGGGGATTTGCGGGTCGTTTTCGGTTGTGGTGGTTTTTTGTTGTTTGTTTGTCGTTGTTTTATGATGATTTGCCTAAGTTTTTGGACCACACGTGTCCTTGTACATTCCTGCTTTTCACTGCTTACGCAATTGTAAGGACCGAGCCTAGTGCGAATCGGCCAAACCGGAAAAGAAAAAATACTGTTGAAATGGGGTCCTTCTTCCGAGCATGCTTCATTCCTGCAAATGTGAAAGTTTGTGTCCCTTACAGGGTTATAACTTGGCTTTAGTGCGACCTGCCATTCATTGAGTATTTGGTAGTGGAACTGGACTATGGGAAGATGTCTACAACAGACTTGAGCAGTTTCGATATGGCTTTGTAGTATTTGAAGCTGCCGGAGTTGCTCTGAGATATCGACCTGTGGGTCTGAGTGAATCTACACGGAGTTCAAGACACTTTAAATACAGTTTGGAGCTTTATTTAGCTTTATGATACTGAGCGAATGCTTCCAGAAGCATTCGCTGTGGTTGAGTCGGGATGCTATGATTCCATCGATCTCGGAAGTTCTTTGACCTCTTGGAGGAGTATGAATCTAACTGAGATGGTTTTGGATCATCCGTTTCGATTCTTGTCATTGCTTCGTACATCTGAGATGTTGGTGAAGCCTATTTGATTACTTCTTGCGAGTATGTGAGATACTCCGGCATTGTGAGGACAATGCCTACGTATCTTCTTTGACCTCTGGGTATTTGATCTGGAGATCTACTTTGTGATCTTTATATCTGTGGCTTATAGCTGACGTTTGGTTATTGCAGTAAGCGAACTACCTTAGCGCTATGACTGTTTATGACTGGACATTAGCTGAGAAGTCAAGCAGATCTTTTGAGTATGTGAGATACTTCGGCATTGTGAGGACAATGCCTACGTATCTTATTCAACCTCCGGATACTTGATCTGGAGAGCTGCATTATGATCTTTATGCCTGTGACTTGTTGCTGACTTTTGGTTATGACAGTAAGCGAACTACTTTAGCGCTATGACTGTTTATGACTGGATATTAGCTGAGAAGTCGAGCAGAGTATTCTACTCTCCTCGACGGTTTGGAACTATGAGAAGACATCTCTGTGTGAAGAGCTGTTTTGGAGAAGTCGAGCAGAACATTCTACTCTCCTCTGTAGTTTGAAGCTAGGAGAAGACATCTCTAAGTGAAGAGCTGTTTTGGAGATGGAACATGAGGTTCCCATGTTGTTCTGTATTGCAAGAGGATTTTGTATAGGAATTTGAGTGGAACATTTCGTTCTTAACTAGCCGTGTGACTAGTCTAGACGTTTGGTAGAGACTAGTAACACCGGCTAGCTGGTTACTTGCGTTTGGACGAGGACCAGCTTGACTTGAGAACTTTTGGAAATGTTTTTGACGTTTTGTGACTAGGTGATTTGTATATCATAGCAGTTCGGAATTGTTTCAACAACCTTTGAGGGAAGGTTGTGTATTGGAAACCTGGAATCGAGTTTCCCAGTTGAGACATCGGCTCAAGGGAGTGGTGTCAAGTGTTCCGAAGCGAACTGAACTGCAGTGTCACCTAGGGCATTGGAAACAGTAGCCACACCTGGAACTTTTCCTGTTGCTTCCCCTTGTGGTTTGTGGCCGTGTGCCTGCCTTGGATCTTGTTGACCTGTTCCGTTGTGTGTGGCGTCTGGAGAGAAAAGAAGGAGTCTGACGTGCACTTAGGAGTCGGGGTGGAACAAGTTCCTTTATTTGACTTTGTGGGGAAGTAAGTAACTGCGGAGCTGCAAACACAGTAGGTGTTTGCGTCTGGCGTAGTAAGATAACGAAAGCGTTGATTTGAGTACACACGAGGTGTACTTAGGTTTGCGTTTTTCACATGGTAGCGGAGCCCTGAAAGAAGGGCTGCCCACACCATCTTCCGCTGACCCTTGTGTGTGACAAGATACTAAGGACGTCATCTAAGGTGAGATTGGGATCTTGGGTATTGGAGCTCCGTGATCTGGACGCAGATGCAGAGATGAGCTCGTACTAAGGTGCACCTATGTCACAGGGGTGATGATCTGAGAGTGTGAGGTCACTAGGGAGTGTGGAGTTGGTTTGAGTCTGTTTGGGTTCAGGTGACTTTGGGATCCTGTTTTAGTTTTTGTATAGATTTTTACGGATCATGAGGATCGTGGACGTATCGTTTTATTTGAACGACTCTTCGTTTGCAAGTTGGGCAAGATTCGGCAGGGTTTGTTCTTGGTAGGCTGGACAGAAGTGAATCCATGGTAAGCTGTCGACAGTGGTGCCTGTAGGAGAACATACAGAATTAGTCAGCCCTGGGCAGGACTTGTGACTTGGACGGAGGAGTTGAGTCTGTGGTGACAGCGGATTCTGTCAGAGTAAGTTTTCTTTTCACCTTGTGTAGGTGCGTAGTGTTTGGAAGGCATTCATGTGATATAGGCGGTATTCTGGTAGGAGTCTGTGTCATGGCGTGACGTATTGCTAGCGTAGGGTCACTATGGCAAGGCCAGGCTAGAGTGTCTGGAGATGTATGCATGGATGGGACTTTCCTGGACGTAGGAATTTCGTTTCGGCAGTAGGAAGTGACAGTAGGCAACTTGCTGCAAGATTGTAACTTGGAACTCCCTGAGGGTGGGGCAGCTGATTGCCAGGTTTGACATCCTCGGACACTGAGGTATTGGATCAAGGTGCAAAGGTTGGGAACTGATGGTGTCAGGTACATGGTTCTTGCGAACAACTGAGGCACGTCTGGGTCTTGAACTCAGTTGGTCTTTAGAAGAGGGGTAGTGAGAAAAGGTGTATCAGGTGGCTGGAATAAGCATGTGAAGAGCGCTTTCTGAGTTGTCATGGCAGTGTTATTCAATCTGAAGGTAGATTTGATTTTGAGCCCAATACGCATGAAACTTTGTCTTTGGAGTACACTGTGGGTGATTGAAGGTGGAAGTCATGCTTGTCACTGATGACGCCAAGTATTGTTCAAGAAGGTCAAAGGTAGATCTGGTTGCCATGTCCGATCGGGGAGACCAGAAGGAAGTCTCTAAGGAGGAGCCAACATCTGTAACGTCTCGCGCTAAGCAACCAGTGATCAAGAATAGCTTCGACAAGAAGGGCCAGTCTTCCAAAGCTGTGCGGCGTCGAGCATATCCCATTGACGCGGCTACCGCACCTGTTGTCATTGATGCGGAAGAAAGTGTGGCGGGCATCAGAAGGGAGCCACCGTTGATTGATGCTGCGACAATGTCGACGTCTGGGAAGGAAGGTCACTGTGATACACGTGCCAACTCGGACGATGAGTTGACGAGTGTGAGTGACGTCCCGGAGATGACAGCTGAGGAAGACCTGCTCAGAGAGGTTGGGCTGAATGATCCTAGTTAGGCCATAGTTTGCTGGTTTAGGAGGAGACGTCAGTAGAAATAGCTTTTGTGCTCTGCGGTTGGCTGCCTGGAAAGAAATGACCCGTTTAGCTCTGTTTTGATGCGGGAGCTTGAAACGTTGAACTGTTTGTGACCTAGAGGTGTATAAGGTCGTTGGCTGAGAGAGGTAAAGCTGGAAGCGACAGAGAAAGCCGTTGGGTCAGTCTTGTGATGTTTGCACATGAGAAGTGTGGGAGTTTTGGTTTCCAAGAGTATGAGCTTTGGATGAACCTCTACTCATGTTTCCGCAGCTGTTTGTGACTGTTTTGTGTCAAGAGCTCTGAGACCGTGGCCGTGTGTGTGCGTTTCAAACATGGAGTCGCTCAAGCTCTGGATTGCTTTGACGCCTAAGCAGTTGGAAGAGTTGAACAAGGGCAATGAGGTGTTTCCAGATGAATATTCTGGTCGCTTTGACCTGCGCTTGGGACCTAAGGAGGCTGTGGATCGTGCCCAGTACTTTATGGATTGGACGCCTGAAGGTTTGAAGGGTGAACACCATCAGAAAGACTATGCGGTGATGGAAATGGAAGTCTTTGCGCTCGGGTACCTTCAAAAGGTTGAGAGTGGAATCTTGGAGAAGACTAAGCCCACTGAGTACCGATGGCATGGGCCTGTGAAATGTGAAGAGTGGGACAGTAAAGGGCGCTTGTTGTACCGCATTAGTGAGATGGCTGTTAAGTTCATTTAACTGGTCAGGGTCCAAGTATAGCAATTGGGCAGACCATGGAGTCTTAGGTATAGTTTTTGAGTCCCAGTTTGAAGTGCGGAAGGGAAAGAAGAAAGAGTTCCTTCGGCAGCCTGGAGGGTCTGCGTTGCTCATGTGATGAACGGACAGTTTGCATTGCTGTGGGGAAACCGTGCATTTGGGCACGTGGAGTTGTCATGCGGAGTTGGAGCTTGACTGTAGGGTCATGGTTCGTTGGTTCAGAGGAACTGTATGCGGCAAGGATCACAGTCAAGAGATCAGCCTGTACTGAGATTTGCAGTGAGTGTTTTGTTTGCCACATGAAGCATTAGTTGCATTGCATGTCTGCATCGATGCCGCGAAGCCATTCGTTTTGCTTTTGCTGAGTGAAGGGATCTAATTTGTTTTTGATTTTAGAGCAATGGAGGATAGCATCCGCCTTTGGATCGCTGTCGCCCCACCACAGTTGGAAGAACTGCGGACGCTTCAGAGGATCTCACCAGATATCTATACCTCCAGGATCGATTTGAGTGCGACTCAAATGTACTGGAGAAAGTTCAGAAAGGTGAGTTCCGTTGGTATGGACTTCTTCTTCCTGAAGAATATGATGGGCAAGGAAGGTTGCTTTATCGGATCATCGATCAGATGGTTGTCTATGAGCCAGTTCGTGAACGTCCTGATCGAAACTGAAGCGTGGGTGAGTTGTAGATTAGTGTACTTTAGGTCTCTAGGCTCAGCTGTGTGAGTTGTTGCAAAATGGTGGAAAGTGCGGTTTGAGTGCGTGCAATCGGTGATTGGCACATTTCAGTATTTTGATGCGGTCATGTTGCAAGAGTGTGGAATGCAGTCATGTGGAATCTCAATTTTAAACGAAACGAAACAAACGAAACGAAACAAACAAATGAAACACAAACAATTTTGAGTGTTTTGTGCAATGCTCCTTGTTTTGCAGTTAGGATTTTCTTTGTCAATTTGTCGTTTGGCGAGTGCAGCTTTTGTTTATGAAGATGACTTGTCGAAGGGTTCCTGCAGAACCACGGAGACCTGTTCGTTTCCAGAACATCTGCATGCCTGTCAATAGGTGTTTTTTTGAGCTTGTACTGCATACAGCAGGGAGTGCACAGTGAACTCATGGGAACTCGTTTTTGTTTTAGGGATGGTGACTGTTCTGGTGTCTTGTAGAGAGGGATGGTCAGTTTTCCCTGTTTTGCTGCTTTGGAAACGAATCCAGACTTTGACTGCATGTTGGGACATATGTGTCAATGGTTCGCAAAATTCCGGTATGTTGGTAGCATCTGGAATTTTGGGAAACAGTCTTGTTGGTTATTTGTATTGTTGAGCATGCACCTCATGTTGGTTGGTTGTTTGATTGCTTTGATGGTTTTCTGTTTGAGACCTGGGGGCATGCGGCTCTATCACCAGCCGGGCCTGTCGAACAGGGTAGTGTCAGCTCTGCGCGATCGTCTCGAACGGGTACTGCTAGGAATGTCGGCCGATGGAGATGCCCGTGCCCATGGCAATGGAGCTCATGGGGAAGAAGGTGATGAGCACCGTGGGCGGTCACGGTCGCGTGGCCGTACCGCGACCGAAGCCCATGGAAGCCCAGGTTTGAATGAGGATGTTCCTCCAGTAGCAGAGATACCACCAGTGGAGGCATTGCCGGAAGAAGCTGAGAAATCAGTCTTGATGGTAAGTAATGCTCTGGCAAAGAACATCGGTGACTGCGCTTCCAAGCTCACCACCTTGACAGAGGACTTGGGTCTGGCTGTGGACAATGTTAGTGACGCCCGCAAAGAGCTCTCGAAAGGATTCAGCGAGCTTCGAGAGCAATTGAAGGCCCAGTCATATGGTACTACTGCCGTGACGGGAGCGGTGTCACACCAGAGTGCCGAGATTGTGAAATTGTTGAAAGCATTCGACAAATTCTCCCATGCTGGGAAGTGGGCCCTGTCGGGGAATGAGACGATCGAGAACAATGTCAAAGCTGTTCGGGAAGAGATCAAGACTCAGGGTGAAAGGCTTGAACAGTGTCTTCAGGGCGGTTTTGAGGAAGTCAGCCGACACCTCAAGGAGCTTGTCCGTGTGATGGGGACACCGAAAGGGATCCATATGGACACACCTGAGACGCCTGAGAGGGTGGAGATGGGGGTAGCTGCTGGCTTGCCAGTAAGCGATTATGGCGAAAGCGATTGAAACTTTGTTTCCCTTGGCTGATGTGTTTTGGCCGCCGTGTCGGGGGTCTCTTGCATGTCATCTTGTGTGTGTTGGTTCGTTAGGTTATGCCGCCTTTACGCAAACAAACTTTCAAGGCAACAAACCAGTAACAAACAAACCTGTTTCATAGGTGATGTCTGTGCATTTATGCCGATGCCAGATATTCATATATGAATATGTTAATGGTCAGATGAAGCAATTTGATGTATATGCTCTCGCACTTACATACAACTTTATATGCATATAGTTTGTATGCCGTGCTCAATTTTATTTCACATGCAGTGATGTCAATCAAAGAAATGTTTGTTTCACGTTGCATTTATCACTTCAGAGGAGGGTGGGTGGGAATCGCTCATTCCCGATCGTATGATGTGTTTTTAGATCCATGGACGTTACTGCACAACTTACATCGCTTACTGTACCTCAATTGGTCTCTCTGCTCATCGCTCTCGTGTGCGAACTGACCAGAAGGTTGAATACACCGATCGAAGTGGCAGCTACCATCGGTGAGGCCGTGGACGACAATGCCCCAGATGCTGGAATGTCAACCACATCCAACCCAGCAGCATCATCTGCTGCGCCTACGACACCGTCAGGTCCATTGCCCGCTGATCAATGCCATTTCATCTGCAGTATTGCCAATTGCGACAATTTGTGTGCAGCTACATGTGGCCATGGCTACCACCGATGCGAGCAGCACTGGTGGTACTGAACCATTCCTTTTTGTTTTGGACTCTCATTTTCCGGCAACCATGGTCATGTCAAAATTTTCCCAACTGAAGCCGACAGGGGAACTATCGGGAACTGAGCATTTTGCTTTCCATACACGACATGCTTGGAACATGTTGCACTCCATGTCAATGATGCAACCTTGGGAGCCAGCCTTACCTGCCGTTCACAAGGACGTTTGGGAACCTTTCAAGGAAAGATGCAAGGCGAGCGGAAGCCTTGGAATTTGCAATGGCCCTGCAAGAGATCATGAGTGGGACAGTCTTGCAGTGACATATAACAGTTTTGCTGACGCAGGTGTGAAACTTACAGAGAGAACTGGTGAACATAATTTTGATCAACAAACTTCATTTGAACTCAAAGCAGCTTACAAAAGATGGAATGCTCTGATTTTGGAACATCCAGGTGCGTGGTCCGTGTCACAACCTAAGCCTGGACGAGACCTCATGGGCTTCCTGAGCAGTGGCATTGGAGACACAATCAAGGCCTTGGCATCCCTGCACTGCACCAAGAGGCGAAAGCTTGATCAGAGGCCGCCGTTGACAGTGGCGGAAAATGCGTTTTTGGAAGAGTGCGCGAATGAGATAAGTGGAACTGCTTGCGGCCTTGTGGCATTTGGATTTTTCTCAGTTTCGATGTACGGACGTTTGATATTTTCTGATGCAATGTCAATCTCTTCAAGGGAGCTGGATTTTCCCGTGGGCTCCGAACATGGTTGCTTGGAGTGTGCTGCAGAGATCTGCAAGACTGGTGCTTCACTGGAAGAACGAACCTGCGTGCCGCCAGTAGCCATCACTACAAAGGGCTTCACTGAACAAGGTTGGTCTCAAGCCGCGATGAGGTGCAAGCAGACCACAAGATCGCCTGACAACTTGGAATACTTCGGGCACAAGACGTCAAGGTATTTGCACCTCACAGCCGATGAGACTTGTCAGCTCTTCCATTGTGGACGGGAGGTGACGCTGCAGTGCACCAAATGTGCAGGTGTTCCGACTTTCATGCACCCTTCGTGTGCGGGATGCTTTCGACGCTGAGAGGTAAAACCATTCAGCAAGTGCGATCTCATGACATGTGTTTGATCTCAGATGTACACCTGGTCGTTTTATTCAAACTTGATGCATGTGAAAACTGGCAAAGCGCCGAGTTAATCCGATGCGCATTGAAATGAAGCAAGTCAACCAATGCAAGGATGACATCAACTGTGAAAGCACACAGGTATGCGACCACGCCACCAATGATGGTGGGAATGATAACACATGTCATGAAAATGATCCTATGCTAGGGGAACACACATGAGTGAACATGCCACTCTTCGAAAAATCGGCTTGTGAATGCATGCAACAAGCCATGACAGAGTATGCACTCCTGAGTTTTTCTGCTCAAGGCAAAATGAGTTTTGGTGACAGCTCGGCCGTTTTCGAGCAACGCTCAAAGGCGATAGGACTTGAGGCCGGAGTTGTCCAATCTTTCAAAGATGCAAATCTTGATACAATGGCGAAGTTTGCATTCGCATGTAATTTTTCTCCGGGTGGCAGTGACGATGCACCTCTGAAGGAGCTGCTTACCAAGGTTTTGGGACGTGATGCAACACTTGTAGAAGAATCATGCTTGCGGAGGCTTTTCAACGAGTCATATGCTACAGTAGCAGCCGACATTCGGGTTCAAACTGAGCAGACAAACGAAGACTCTCTTCGCAAACTTGCACCGGCTGACCGTGCAGCGAGGTTGGAAGAACAACAGAGAAGGCTGACTGGCATCGATATCAGGGGACCATACGAACCTGGGGACTCGGTACCGGTAGTGGACAAATTTGTGAGCTTCTATGAAAACGATAGACTCCAATGGATCAGTTTGGACCAGTGCATCAGCAGGGAGCATGAACTCACATCCAACAGCAAGAAGGACCAGAGGCTGGTCGTCCAAACCTCAGGAGAGTTGAAGATATCCAGTACAAGCCGATTTGAACCATGTGACACCTCATCAGAAATCTTACTGCGTTATTGCTTCATCAGAAGGGCATTAGCCATGGAACAAGCGAACATTTTGTCATACCATCACCATGACAGGTGGCTTGAGAAAATCATGTCGTGCAGGTTGGAAACGGTGCCGTCAGGTTTTTCCAGGACCACCTTTCAACAGATTGAAGCGGCCGACAAGAAGCTGTTCATTTTGCTGGCTGAGAAGACGCGCAGTGGCATTAAGGCGGGTCCTAATGGGAGACCTTGTGATCAACACTTTGAAGCATGCATGCACAGCACAGAAGTCTTGTCCTTGTTGCAGCCAAAGCCGATTGCAGTGAGATCAAAAGAGGATGAACCTCCAACCAAAAAGCCCCGGACCGACAAGCCGGTCTATGAGAGAGGCCCACTTGACAGGCCGCCCAAAGGCAGGGGAAAAGGAAAAGGGAAAAACCAACAGAACCAGTTCATGCGCATCCCTTCGGAACTGTTGAACTTGGGTTGCAGCGGGGCCACACCTCAGGGCAACAGGCTGTGTTTTTCGTTCAACTTGAAGAAATGCCCCAACAGTGTTCAGAACCAACGATGTGAGAAGGGTCTCCATTTGTGTGCCGTTAAGGGGTGCCTCAAACAGCATGCAGCATTGGATTGTCCGATGCGCCGCCAAGACTGAATCGAGCGCAAACAAGCACCGGCGGATGAGGCCGAAAGTTTTGAGGACGCCATTTTGGAGTCCGACAGTAATTCACAAGATGTGGAACATGCAGACCAATTTTCCGAATTTCAACATGGCAGCGAAGATTGCCATCACAAAGGTTGCGACACAGCGCACCACGAAGGGGATGCCTTTCAAGGTCTTGTTGAAGGATGGAAACATGAACAGAATCCACTTTTTCTTGAACTATGTTCAGGCTGCGGAATTTTGTCAGCCACCGTCAATGCCCTGGGTTTTGATGTGATGCCGGTGGATCACAAGCACAACAAGCACCGAGTTCACATCAAGACATTCAATCTGGACCTCACTGAACAACACAGCTGGGACATTTTGAAATATATTGTGGATCAATGCAATGTGATTGGGGTGCATTTAGCTCCCCCTTGTGGAACCTGTTCGAGAGCAAGGGAGATAAAACTGTCCGAAACTTGGCATGGACCTCAACCTCTCCGAAATCAGGCATTTCCATATGGGGTGCCTGACATGAGTGCAAAAGACAAGGCACGAGTTGAACAGGCCAATTGTTTGTACATGCACATGTGTGATTTTTGCAGCTTTTTGAATGACAGAGGAATTGCGTGGACTATGGAAAATCCCACAAACAGCTGGCTTTGGGAACTGCCGTGCATCGAATTTTTGATGAGCCACATGTTTTTCACCACATTTCATTCACGCGCCTATGGAGGAAAGAGATTAAAGTCCACGAGCTTCCTCACCAAAAACCCTGTTTTTCTGATTTTATGCATGCAGTGCGACGGACAGCATGAACACTTGCCCTGGGGCATCGATCTGGAGACGCAACAGTTTTCAACAGCACTGGAAGCCGAATATCCCAAACCTTTATGCGAGGCTTATGCCACAATCTTGCTTGACCTGGCTCGAAGCAAAGGGATGCAGATCACTCCATACCCCAAAGCAAGAGACAAAATGCATCCCCAGAAGCAACAAGCGGGACGAGCCGTACCACCACTGGTAGCTGAATATGCCAAAGTCGTCTCAATGCTCCTCGCTGACGAGCCCAAACTGGACTCAAAGAGCAAGCTCCTACACCCGCTGCCCAACATTCCAGCAGGTAGCAAACTCCTGAGGACTGAAGCGAAAGGGGGGCGAGAAGGCAAAGAATATGTCATGTACGTTTTTGGAGTCTTCCATGGGATCAAACATTTCGTATCAATTGCTAAATCACTCTGGCATCCCTTCGACGAGTTGAGGCACCTTCCTGACTATTTGACCAAAGCTATTTTCAATCAACTGAACAGAAGCAAGATCGACATCGCACGTGAAAGGCTTGCAACACTCTGCAAATGGAGAAAGTGGGCTGACGAACTTCACGACGACGAACTTGAATTGAAGCAAAGTATGGAACCACACGTGCGCAAAGTCATGAATTGCAAGCGTCTGCTCCTTTTGAACAAACTGGCGACTGAAGTGTTGGGTTGGCCGGACAAAACTTTGTTTGAAGACCTATGCAATGGATTCAAGCTGGTGGGTGAGGCACCAGCCACTGGAGTTTTCAAGATACAGCCCAAAGTCGGCAGCATCAGCGAAACCGAGCTCATGATGCAGAGCAAATTTTTGAGGCCGGCAATCATTGGCAAGACCAACTCGGCTGCAAAAACCGAACATGAAGAGGAGCTATATGACATCACAGTCAAGGAGGCCAGCGAGAAGGGCTGGCTCCATGGACCATTGGAATTTCAGGGTGTTTGTGACATTCTGGGCAACCAATGGTTGCCGGTCAGACGGTTCTGCGTGGAACAACGAGGTAAACTGCGCCCCATTGACGATTTCTGCGAAAACAGACTGAACCAGGCTTTCAGCTCAGTTGACAAGATTTCGTTGAAAACCATGGACTACATCGCCTGGGCAGCCATGATTATTTGCAAACATTCTATCCACACTCGAGAGATGAATTTCACCTTGAAGACTGGCGAGAAGCTGTGTGGCAAAGTGCACCCTGATTGGCTGGGAGGATGCAGCCTCAAATCTACAACCTTGGATTTGCGGAGTGCGTACAAGCAGCTTCCCTTGCACAAAAACGACGTCAACAAGGCGGTGGTCACCCTGAGAAACCCAACTTGTGGCAAGGCGGAACACTTCACCATGTGTACCTTGCCCTTCGGGGCTTCAGCTTCGGTTTTACATTTCAATCGCGTGAGCGTTCTGCTATGGGCGCTCGGATGCCATTTGAACCTGGTGTGGGCATCCTACTATGATGACTACCCCATCATATGCCCCCAAGGCCTGGAGCAATCTTCCCTGGGGACTGCCAAAGCCATGCTGGGCCTTTTGGGGTTCGACTACTCAGCCGAGAAACTCCGAGATCCCAACGAAGTGAACGAGATGCTGGGAGTGGAGCTTGACCTGACTGGCAGTAAGCAGGGCATAGTCAACATACGCAACAAGCAAGACCGTGTCGAGGAAATCAAAACGATGCTTGACAGAATTGTGCTCGAAGGAAAGGTCAAGCCCCGTGAACTCCCTTCACACCTTGGCAGACTTCAATACGCTGACATGCAGATAGCGGGACGCTCGGGGCGACTAGCAATGCATGACTTGAGGAAGCTTGGAACCACCGAAAATTCATTTGTGATGCTTGGCGACAGCCAAGTCAGTGCTCTGAAACTGTTGCGCCACCGGGTCACTTCGGGTGAGCCGAAGAAGCTGACGGCACGGCCCAATGCCAAACCATTTCTTATTTTTACAGACGGAGCCTTGGAATATGAAACCGACTGCGGACCAACAGCCACCATTGGCGGAATCTTGATAACTCCCGAAGGGAAGACGCATTGCTTCGGATCCAAAGTGCCAGAAGAAATGATGAGAAGGTGGCAGACCGACGGAAGGGAACATGTCATTGGTTTGGTTGAACTATATGCATGTGTGACTGCACTGTGTGAATGGAAAGATATACTGGGAGACAACAGAATTCTTCTTTCCTCGTTGACAACTATGGAGCCCAAGACTGCTTGATCAAGGGATTCGCCAACGTTGACACATGGAGACAGCTGCTTTTGCGCTTGGAAGAAATGGATGACCACCTCTTCTCCAACATGTGGATTTCACGAGTGCCGTCGGCATCCAACCCTGCTGATTGCCCTAGCAGAGGATCGATTAGCGAGCTAAATTTTCTGAGACCTATCATCATGTGTCAACCGAAATGCCCAATTTTGAATCAGGCACTGGAAGCGATTTGCTAAAGCGGAAAGGGGGGATACCTTCAGTCATGCAGACTGACAATGAATGCAATACTGATGCGAAGCAAGCAATGCGAAGGATTGAAATGCAAAACAATGTGATGTTATGCGACATCCAATTCCAAGATCGAAATCCCCTTTGACCGCTGTCGCAGAAAACAAGTGCCGCGCTGTTCGGAATCAGATGAATGCATGTCAGTGATTTGCAATTTTGGGAAAAAGCAGCCAAATAAATTATTTGACGTTATATGAATACACATGCACAACTATAGCACATGCGCATGCTATGCATAGGGCCAACTCACGATGGTGTTTAACTCTACCTATGTGTTATGCGGGTTTGCCAAGGTCGCTGTAGCCATAAGGTAGCTGCTGGCTTGCCAGTAAGCGATTATGGCGAAAGCGATTGAAACTTTGTTTCCCTTGGCTGATGTGTTTTGGCCGCCGTGTCGGGGGTCTCTTGCATGTCATCTTGTGTGTGTTGGTTCGTTAGGTTATGCCGCCTTTACGCAAACAAACTTTCAAGGCAACAAACCAGTAACAAACAAACCTGTTTCATAGGTGATGTCTGTGCGTTTATGCCGATGCCAGATATTCATATATGAATATGTTAATGGTCAGATGAAGCAATTTGATGTATATGCTCTCGCACTTACATACAACTTTATATGCATATAGTTTGTATGCCGTGCTCAATTTTATTTCACATGCAGTGATGTCAATCAAAGAAATGTTTGTTTCACGTTGCATTTATCACTTCAGAGGAGGGTGGGTGGGAATCGCTCATTCCCGATCGTATGATGTGTTTTTAGATCCCGCCCACTCATTCTTCGTTCCCACCCCAAAGCACGGGGGGGATACCTTCAGTCATGCAGACTGACAATGAATGCAATACTGATGCGAAGCAAGCAATGCGAAGGATTGAAATGCAAAACAATGTGATGTTATGCGACATCCAATTCCAAGATCGAAATCCCCTTTGACCGCTGTCGCAGAAAACAAGTGCCGCGCTGTTCGGAATCAGATGAATGCATGTCAGTGATTTGCAATTTTGGGAAAAAGCAGCCAAATAAATTATTTGACGTTATATGAATACACATGCACAACTATAGCACATGCGCATGCTATGCATAGGGCCAACTCACGATGGTGTTTAACTCTACCTATGTGTTATGCGGGTTTGCCAAGGTCGCTGTAGCCATAATGGATTCTTTCCACCGAACCCACCTGTCAATCCTCCTGGCATGGTTGGGCCGACAGAGACAGCTGCCGTGCCCGGGGCGGGGTTACCTGGAGGCACTCCACCATCTATGAGAATGTTTGCCGCGCCTGCCAGTGGACATCCATTGCCTGCGACACCTGCCAGTGGATACCCAATGCCTGCAGCACCTGCCAGTGGACATCCAATGCCTGCGGGAGTAGGTGCGGGGCTGCCCCCGCCGCCAACGTTACCGGATTCTTTGTTCATGGCTTATTGCCCAGAACGTCCAGGTGAACAGCGTCCCAATGCCCCGATGGGTATTTCAACTCCCAGTCAGAGAACTGGGATAGTCACGAGGGACCCAGGCAGTGGCGTTTTACGAACGCTTTCACCCACTCCTTATCGTGGCGACCAGGTTTCAGCCATTACGGCCCTGTGGGCCCCGAATGGACTCGGCATGCTGAGAGACGGCAAGCAGCAGTACCGCCGTATCTATTAGAAGGACAAGAATGGCTGGAGCATTCTCAGAGGTCCTCTATTGAGTGCTGTGAAAGGGATCCGTTTCCTGTCCTTTGGATGGAGTCCAGGGTCTGTATATCTTGTCAATTCCTGGCAGCTTGTGCAATAGAGAGAATAGTTGGTAATTGGTTTGTCAACCGCTGGCCAGCTCGAGGTTCACTCTAGTTTGCACGTGTTCGCTATGATCACTCTGGATTCTTTTGCGCTGCAAAAAGGAGAGAAGGGAAGCAGATCTTGAAAGGGGGCGAGAAGCTTGCATTGTGGAGTTGAGTTGTATCCTGGAAGGATCAGCTCTTGATAGGAAAGGTCTCATGCATGTATTGCACATGAACATGTATGGGTGCCCTCCGTTGAGGTACGAAAAAGGATAAACCTTTATTTTACATGGACTTCTGTTTTTACTTTGGAACTTGGGTTACAAAGTAAAACTGCAGCCTTCAACCTGCCCTTAAATATTTCAACAAAACCTTCTAAATGCCAAGCTCAATTTTAAACAAGAACAGTGAAGAACTGTTTCCTGTGTCGAAAAGAAACTGTTTGAGAAACAAACAATCTGTGTGGGATGCAAAACAGTGGCGGCTACTTGAAACTCAACTACAAACAAGTGGTAACTGAATCTTTGTTTGTGGTGGCCTTTTTGGTTTCAAGTTTGTTGGGTGCGTGTTTTGCCAATGGTTGGCGAAATTTCGACTGGGAGGGTGCGACATCGTGGGCGTGTTGCAATTTCGTCCGCCATTTGTCTACAGCCGACGCCACCACTGGTCCGGACCTGGCCTCTGAAACAATTTCTTCTTACATTCTTGGCAGGGATTCTCGTGACAACAGTGCTTTTTCTGTGGTGGCTTTTCTATTTGGACGATTTGGACCTTGATGTTTCAGCTCCTTCGCACCAACACTGACTTGTTTGTTGACCAACGTGCTCAACAAGATCACATTTTGTGGCAGATTTATTTCTTCAATTGGTATCAAGGAGACAATTTGCACGTTTGGCTGTTTTTGGAACCAGTTGACCATCGCAACATTGCCACTTGCTGTCTTGCGTCTTATATTTGCCATTACGATGTCACCCAAGACCTCACCAATCCCTCAGTGTCCAGTGACGAGTGATGTACAAGACAGCAATTTTGACAGTTTTGCACACCTGGTTGAGACGGGATGGGGATCGGAGTGTGCAGATCTCAGTGGTAACAGGGTGAGTCGCAGTTCTGGCATTTACAATTTGGATGCTTCAGGCAGTCATGACCTGACAGGTTTTGTCGGAGACGCTTCAGCCTGCGGTTCTGAATTTTCAGGTGACGATGTGACAGGCACCAAGGAATTTGGCTTGGCAGGTGACCCAGTTTTACCTGCAGAAAGTTGTGACTATGAAGCGTCAGACATTTCATGGAGACATGCCTCAGTTTTTGACAAACAGGTGGCAAGCGACCCTGTGGTTTCAAACATTGATGCTTGTGTTGATGCAGCTTATTCAATGATACCTGTGGATCCCCCGAAACCAATTTGGGAACAAGGGGTTTGGGCTGACATTTTTGGCCACGGAGTTTTTCTGAAGAGTGGTTGGACTTCAATTGGATTGAAGAGACTTCCATTGCCGTGTGCAACTTCGTCCTGGGATGCGGCGACAAGTTCAAACCCCAGGAAAGCCAAGAGCTTAAAAGTTTCTGCTGGCATTTTCACATATGATGACATTGTGGTCAACAAGACCGACCAAACTTGGCAGGAAGAGAGAGAATCACTTTTGCAAAGCAGTTTGAAACGTTGGTTGGTTGCCTCATCTTATTTCAATGCACGAACGGTCATCAGGACGCAGCTTGATTGTGAATTGACAGAACTTGGAAAACTGACCTTGCTGGCAGACATTTTCAGGGGACGGGCACCTGCAACCCTATTGAAAAGGGTGAGGTCTGTGGAGAAGATGTGCAGCCATTTTGGTTTTGGAAACTTCCCACCTGATGAGCCCTCAGTTTACCAGTTTTTCACTGCAGAGAGGCAACAAGGTGCACCGCCTTCACGTTTGAAAGGGTTTTTGGAAGCGTTGAGTTTCTGCAGGCATGTGCTATCAATGGACCAACTTGGACAGGTTGTTCAGAGCCGCAGGTGCCTGGGAGCTACAACAGCAGATGTGCCCAATGTGATTTCCCAGGCGTCTTCATTGAAGGTGGATGAATTGAGGATGTTGCATACAAAGCTTTTGACTGGGGAAACATGGGACCGCATCTTCTCAGGTGCAGTTTTGTTTGCAGTTTACTCCAGAGCCCGCTGGTCAGATCTGATGCATTGCACTGAAGTGCTGCTGGACCGTGACGACCACCATGTTTTGAGGTTCATTGAAGGGCACACGGCCTCTCATAAGACCATGAGAGCAGAGATGTTTAAACACAAATTTTTGCCGTTGACTGCGCCCGCATTTGGGGTGAGCAATGACTGCTGGCCTGAACATTGGATGGCAAGCAGACACAGCGCTGGTGTTATGCTGCCTCCTTTCCACACAATCATGCCAGCTCCTGACAGCGATGGATGCCCGACACAGAGGCCACTGACGTCGAATGAAGCTAGTCAATGGCTGCGTAAGCTGCTGACAGGTGACAAGAAGGTCGACGGAAGTCGCAAGATTTCGGTGCACAGCTGCAAGGTGACGTGCTTGAGTTTCTGCGCCAAGTATGGCATTGACCCCATGGCAAGGTTGCAGCTTGGTTACCATGCTGGAGGGGGAACTGGTCTGAAGATGGTTCATACCTATTCCAGGGATGCCTCCTCAGAGCCGTTGGCAAAACTTGTCAAGGTCCTTGAAGATATCAGGGTTGGCCGTTTTGTGCCAGACTCAACAAGGAGTGGGCGTTTTGTTCACCAAGCCATGGCATCAACTGATGGATCAGCAAAACCCATGCCGTCCGGCAGAGAGGAGCTGAGAGCAGTTGAGAGCGTAGACTTGGTAAGTGAGAAGTCAGAGAGCGAGAGTGATCAAGAAGTTGGCACCAGCTCAAGTGACAGCAGCTCTGAGGAAGAGTTTCCGGAGGAACAGAAAAAGCTCAAGCTTTACTATCCCCCAGAACCACCTGAGGGATATGTCTTCTGGCAGCATTCCCCATTGAAGACGCTGCACCTGGCACCACCAGACTTCAAACGAGTCTTCATGTGTAACAGGATGGTTGGACCCTTCCATACAAAGAGCAATATGTCCATCCGGTATGACACGCCGGTTTGCAGATTGTGCGTGGGTGCCACCAAGCCCAAAGGCGAAGCTGGCGTTGATTGAATGTTCAATGCAGCGAGAGCCGAGCGGCAGGTTAAAAAAGGGTTGCAGTCTTTCTGAATCTCGTCATTTGTTTCAAGTGGCATTCAACAGTTGAATGTGTGATTTCAAATTTTTAAACGCAATTGCATTGGCATGTTGAGAACATTGGAGAAAACATGCAGATGGGTCACGCACAACACATCAGAAAGAGAGTGTCTTGTTGCCGTGGACCAAAGGCCGCAGCCAAAGAAATTTCCAGTTTAATTTCTGGCAAACTCCAAATTTGAGACAGAGTTCAATTTGCGTCGCACATCAGGTGGGGACCTTTGGACTGAACTTGAGTTTAGGTGATGTCAACTCAATGTTTTCGCATCATTTCAATGACGGCTTGATGAAATTTAATGCATGTGAGTTCATTCAAGTGTGCTTTCTTTTGATACCTCTGATCTCCGTGCAAGCCATGACACTGATTGATAGCACTGCTTCGTTTGCGAAACGGTGCTCAGATATTGACGAGTCTGGAACTTTGCTGGAAGGGTTGAAAAATCAAGGTGTGAGATGTTTTTCAGCGTTGGCATTCACCATCGGAACACCTCAGACTGCACCATCGGATAGACAGTATGATGAGTTAGCAGCTAAGATTTTTGGAGCCGACCCCACTTTGGGGCAAGTGTCAAGTTTGAGACGTTTGCACTTTGAGGCAACAACTTTGATTGTGGCTTCACTGAACGAACAGGTCAAGTCAGACTCGGCAGATCCAGGTACTTTGGTCAAGAAGTTGCCGGCAGTTGAGAAACAGGCACGGCTAGAGAAGCAGCAAGCGCGGCTCTCAGGTTTGAAGTTGATTGGAGAACTAGCTCCAAGCCATCAGCTGCTGGATCTGGTGAATTCAATATTGGAAAGTGGAGCAATCATTTGGGTAGCTCCTTCCCGATGTTCGAAGAGAGATGATGAAATCCATGCCAATATCAAACCTGGCTCAACCACGGTACAGGTCGAGAACTCAACCTTGAAGTTGGCACAGGTACCCGTGACAACGACGGCAGACGTTGGCTCGGAACTAAAGCTTTGCTGGGCGTATCAACGCCGTGGATTAGCTTTTGACAACTGCAGGCTTTTAGACTGGCACATACATGAGGTTTGGGTACAGTATTTGTTGAGCGCTATGGCCCGTGATTACCCGGCAGGTTACAGCTCAGTGAGGAGTGAACAGGTGATCAAAGCAGATCGTGAACTATGGACGATCTTAGCACAGGAGTTCAAGGAATCATTGAAACCAACGAACGATGTGCCGGCCCTTAACCAGGCCTTCAAGGCACTGACGACGGACCCCCGGGTGACGATGTATTTGCTGCCAGTACCCTCCTCAGTGCCGAAAGTTTCAAATGCAACAACTGCAGGGCCTCCAAAGGTTCAGCCGGCTGCAAAGCAACAGCCAGGGCCAGGGATCAACAAAAAACGGAAGTTGACCAGGGCACAGAAAGGTTGCCCACAGGAACTCAAAGACTTCGACCTGAAGTTCAGCCAGGGCACTGTAGATGGCCCTATCTGCTGGGGTTACAATTTGAAAGCCGGTTGCCCCAATGAGACATCCAAAATGGATTCAGCCGTTGCAAACGTGGCTACCATGTTTGTGCCAATTGCCACAAGCCTGGTCACAGTGTTGTGACCTGCAGGTCTTTAAAATCGAAGGCTTGAAGGGAGGGCCCAGAATCTGCGCATAAGCGGATACGTTTGAATCATTCTGACAATTCATGCGATTCTATAATGGATTCCAATGCAGATCAAGGGCCACAGGTTTTTGCAGATTTTCCAGCGGCGCAGCACAAGGCAAAACCGCAACAAGCGTCGCACCAATTTTCAGGTTTGGGACTGCAGGATTTGCTTGTGGTTGAAATATGTGCAGGCAGTGCACGGCTTACAAAAACGGTGAGGGCAAAGGGCATGCGAGGCTTAGCAATTGACAAGACAAAAAGCAGAGGTTGTGGAACTGAAATCATGGTGCTGGACTTGACTTTAGAGCAGGACTTGCGAATTTTGTTGCAACTGTTGAGATCAGAGTCAAAATGTATTGCACTGGTTTTTATTTCACCTCCATGTGGCACCGCAAGCAAGGCTAGAGAGCGTCCCATCAAAGCCTCTTTGCTGTTTGGTCAAAAACAACCTGAACCCCTTCGAACTTCGGGAAAACCTGACCAAAAGGACATGTTGTCAGGCTTGGACAAGGTCAAGACTGAGTTGGCCAACCAGCTGTATGAGGCAGTCACTGCTATCGTGTTGGAGTGCGATAAGCTTGGGTTATGGGTTATGGTTGAGAACCCAAGAAACAGTTTATATTGGGACACAAGCTTTGCAAGAAGGTACATACAAGCAATAGAGACCTTTTGGATCGACTTTCACAACTGTGCGCATGGAGGACAACGAGACAAGTTGACCCGCCTTTGGTCAAATAGGTCTTGGGGCAAAACGTTGGAACTGTTTTGTGACAAAAGGCATTCTCATGCGTCTTGGAAGCCAAAAATCGTCAATGGAAGGTTATCCTTCCCTACTGCAGAAGAGGCAGCGTACCCTTGGTTATTTTGCGAGCGTGTTGTGCACCTGGTGGAACAACTTGCAGTTGAAAATGGATGCGACGTTCATCATAACCTGCATGAGCAAGTTGGAGCGAAGCACCTAACAAATTTTCAAAGATATGTTTTTGATGCACTGCCACGCTCTTCCACTCTTAAACCGTTGGTTGCAGAATTTGGCCGCTACATCACATTGGCGGTAAACCCTCAGAACCCAGGTTTCCTTGAGTCAATTTTGAAAAAGTTGCCCAAGGGGTCAAAAATTGTTTCTCGACAGCTCTTACCTTGGGAGAATTTTCGGGTCGAGATGGCTGACAAGCTAGAATTGGAAAGCTGGCCTGATAAAGGAGCCGACGGTCCAGAGAACGATCAAAAAGCGGTGGTGGAACTATGCAGGTATGGCATTCCTTCTGAACCTCATGAGTTTGTGAAAAGAGCTTTGAAGGCAGGACATCCAAAAGATTTGATGGGTCAGGTAAGCCAGCTTTTGCAGGAAACAATTTCCAGCAATTTTCACCGTCCACCTCACTTGTTGGCAAAGGAAAGGGTTGACTTTGTTAAGAAATACTCAGCCTTGGCAACGGAGCTGAAAGCGGAAGAGCTGAAGCTGAGGTATCAAATGCCTGACCACATAAAGAAGTTGATGCAAGGGAAACGCCTGGCGTTGTGGGGAAAAATGCTGACTGACTTAAATTACCCCGACACAGAGCTCATCAGTGACATGGTGCGTGGTTTTCCATTGAGCGGGTGGATGCCTACAAGTGGCGTTTTTCCACATGGTGTCAGACAGCCCACATTAACGGTGGAGGCACTTCTGGAAAGTTTGGAATCGTTCAATTTCAAAGTTAAGCAACAGATGGACATGAGACAAGATGAGACCCTGGAAAGGGATACCTGGGACGAGACGGTGAAGGAGTTGGACAAGGGCTGGATCTGGTTGGATCCTTGCCAGGACTGGGATGGTAAATGTGTGGCAAGGAGGTTCGGAATCCACCAAGGTGGAAAGACAAGGGTTATAAACGATTGTTCAGTCTGCGGCCTCAATCAGACGGTTGGTTTGCAAGAGCGTTTTGTTTTGCAGGCGGTTGATCAGATGTGTACAATGTTGTGCTGGAGTCTGAAGCAGGCAATGCCAGGGCAACACCCCCGAGTTGTTGGGAGGACTTTTGACTTAAAGTCCGCATACAAGCAGTTTGGGTTGCGGACAGAAGACAGAGATCTGATCAGGATTGCAACAGTTGATCCCATTAAGGGAAAGCCTATTCTTTGTGGACTCAATGCTCTCCCCTTCGGAGGGGTTGGATCTGTGGCTGGGTTTTTACGAGTTTCTCTGGCCACTTGGTTTGTGGGTGTAGCAGGTTTGAAGTTGTGCTGGACGGGGTACTTTGACGACTTCTCCACCCTCTCTAGACCCGAGTTGCAAAACAATACAGCCTGGGCGGTGGACAGCTTGTTTGGCCTCCTTGGTTTGGACTACGCCCACGAGGGTGCTAAGGCACCGGAATTCTCTGCAGTCTTTAAGATGCTGGGAGTGCAGGTGGATACTTCTAGGGCTCAGCAGGGCCAAATATCCGTGGGCCACACAGCTGAAAGGAAGCTCGAGTTGGGCCAAGCTTTGGAAGAGACACTTTCAAACAAGAGGTTATCTACAAAAATGGCAGAGCGACTCCGAGGGCGTATGGTCTTTTACGAGTGTTTTGCAGCGGGTCGCACAACAAACTTGCTTTTGAAGAATTTTGGAAACTTGTGCAGGTCTCAGAGGTTTGTCGAGGACCTCACTGAGGATGAATGTGACCTCATCCTTGCTTTAAGGAATAGAGTCGAGAGAGCGGAACCAATTGTGATTTCTCCAAAACTTCTGGACACATGGTTTGTATTTACAGATGGTGCTTGTGAGACAGGTGAAACTGGAGGAAAGCTTGGAGGAGTGGGTGGCGTTTTGGTTTCAGCGAACGGGACCTACCTACAACACTTTGGCATGCAAGTACCAGAAGACTGGATGCAGGTCCTCCTTCAACACTCGGAGCATCCGGTCCATGAGCTTGAAGTGTTGCCCGTCCTCATCTCCTTTCATGTCTGGTCTCATTTCTTGCGTGGATCACAGGTACTTCACTATACAGACAACGATTCTTGTCGTTTTGCTTTGATGAAAGGGGTCGGTGAGACCTTTGTAGCCAGACGCCTCGTCGCCTCAATCATGGACCGTGAGTATGCCCTTCAAACCAAGTCTTGGTACGGCCGTGTACCGAGCCACAGCAATCCCTCAGATGATCCTAGCCGTGGATCTTTCGATGCCCTGGTTGCGAGAGGTAGCCAACTGATTGGCATCCCGTGGTGCGAGTTGTTGTCTTGCCTACCATCCCAAATGGGGGAGAGGACGGGGTAATGCGACAACAGCCCCGTGGTGTGAAAATGAGGGAGTCCGATTCACATGTCAGCTTGCTTGAATTTGAATTTCAGTGATATGACATTTGGGTGCTGTGTGTTTCATGTCTTTTTGGGCAGTGATGTTTCCGTTTGATTTGGCGATTCGACGACGGCGTACGGCGATGCGTATTGATATCATATGTATATATGGTTAGGTATACGCTGTATGACATCTCCCTGATATGTACCCAGTTACATAATATTATGTTATGGGTATCTAGTGCGTTGGCAGGCGTGGAGGTTTTGTGTGGCAGGTTGGCTGCCTTGTCCTAGTAAAATAAGGGTGCCCTCCGTTGAGGTACGAAAAAGGATAAACCTTTATTTTACATGGACTTCTGTTTTTACTTTGGAACTTGGGTTACAAAGTAAAACTGCAGCCTTCAACCTGCCCTTAAATATTTCAACAAAACCTTCTAAATGCCAAGCTCAATTTTAAACAAGAACAGTGAAGAACTGTTTCCTGTGTCGAAAAGAAACTGTTTGAGAAACAAACAATCTGTGTGGGATGCAAAACAGTGGCGGCTACTTGAAACTCAACTACAAACAAGTGGTAACTGAATCTTTGTTTGTGGTGGCCTTTTTGGTTTCAAGTTTGTTGGGTGCGTGTTTTGCCAATGGTTGGCGAAATTTCGACCCTCCCCGCGTTGCTCCCACCCATTTCGACAACTATTTCCCACGAAGAGGATAACATCCATTCGTGATACTTGTAACGAAGAGGATCACATCCATTCGTTTAGCCTAACCCTACCGTCCGAGGACGGGGTAATGCGACAACAGCCCCGTGGTGTGAAAATGAGGGAGTCCGATTCACATGTCAGCTTGCTTGAATTTGAATTTCAGTGATATGACATTTGGGTGCTGTGTGTTTCATGTCTTTTTGGGCAGTGATGTTTCCGTTTGATTTGGCGATTCGACGACGGCGTACGGCGATGCGTATTGATATCATATGTATATATGGTTAGGTATACGCTGTATGACATCTCCCTGATATGTACCCAGTTACATAATATTATGTTATGGGTATCTAGTGCGTTGGCAGGCGTGGAGGTTTTGTGTGGCAGGTTGGCTGCCTTGTCCTAGTAAAATAAGTGAGTTGTATCCTGGAAGGATCAACTCTTGATAGGAAAGGTCTCATGCATGTATTGCACATGAACACGTTTGTGGATTCGTTGTGAGTTTGTGCATTGTGATTGTTTTACTGTTGATGGTGGTTTGTATTTTGACTTATGTTTGTCTGCCGCCAATTTTCCAGATGATGACATGGCCAGATCCGATTCTTGAATGAAAGAAGAATCACTGAGGATCCAGGCTAAATGTCTGATGGAAACCCATGTAAGATCTTGTGTTTGATCTGAGCGTTTTAGTGGTTGCTTCGCCTTTGATGTCAGTGGATTGGACATCCCTGACTTGAGGTACATGTCAATATTGTTGGATTTGTACTCTTGACGTATGCAAATGTGTTGATGTCAGTGGAATGGATTTCCCTGACATTGTTAATATATATGTTTGTAAGTTTGTTTTGGTAGTTTTCTTTGTTTGGCTCTGCGATAAATCAGCTTTTATGCTGATCAGAATTCAATTTTTGTGATGTTTTGGGGATTGATGGACTTTACCTCGAAAGGGGGAGACGTGTGTTTTTCCTTTTAATATGTCCTGAGCTTAGCGCGCCTAGCACCTAGCTTGTCTGAAGCTGAGTTTGCGTGGTACAACAATGTAATCACGTTCAAGACTAGTGACACCACGAATGTGGAGTTTTGTCTGAGTATTTTGAACTGATGACAGTTTCGCTTGTCTGACACGCCTATCTTCCAATGGAGGACGTGGATTAGCTGAAACAGTCGGCCTTTGTTTTTGTGTTGACTCCGACAGTGCTTCGTCTGTCTTCGTCTTGGATCTCGTGTGTGTGTTGTTGGTGTTTTCGTTTGTTCTAGGGAACCACAAACAGCACCGTAGTTGGTCGCGAATTGACGCCATGGTTCCTTCGATCAGTTGATGATCTGGTATTGGAAGATAGATATCGTTCTGAAGAGATACCTGGTACGATTGATGGATTCTGAATTGATGATTTTCGACTGGCTGAAGATTGGTGGAAGTTTTGCCTCTGGAGATATCCCTGGAGTATTGCGGAAATCAGCGATGGCGATGGTTATGGATATGGATCGACTATTTCATTGTGAAGAGCGAAGCATTGGAAAGACAACTGTTTCTATTTTGAGAATCATCCAGAATTGGATCAATTCTATCTTGCTTTCAACCGGGCTTCCAAGCTGAAGGTGGACTGAAATCAGTTGAATTCTCAGAGACAGTTATTTCAGAAGAATTTGGACTTCTTTTTGCTGGTGGATGAAGAACATCTACGAGCACTTCAAACAAGTCCTCGACATTATCTTGAAGATGTACTGCACTGATGGAATGTCAAAGTCTATTGGTGAATACAAAGTCTTCTACACATTTTTGACATTGAAGGTATGGCGAAGTTCATGCTGGATGTGACTTTAGTATGTGTGTACAGAGAAGAATGAATGACATCTCGAAAGGGGGTGTGAAAGTTTGTGTCCCTTACAGGGTTATAACTTGGCTTTGGTGCGACCTGCCATTCATGGAGTATTTGGTAGTGGAACTGGACTATGGGAAGATGTCTGCAACAGACTTGAGCAGTTTCGATATTGCTTTGTAGTATTTGAAGCTGCCGGAGTTGCTCTGAGATATCGACCTGTGGGTCTGAGTGAATCTACACGGAGTTCAAGACACTTTAAATACAGTTTGGAGCTTTATTTAGCTTTATGATACTGAGCGAATGCTTCCAGAAGCATTCGCTATGCAGTTGAGTCGGGATGCTATGATTCCATCGATCTCGGAAGTTCTTTGACCTCTTGGAGGAGTATGAATCTAACTGAGATGGTTTTGGATCATCCGTTTCGATTCTTGTCATTGCTTCGTACATCTGAGATGTTGGTGAAGCCTATTTGATTACTTCTTGCGAGTATGTGAGATACTCCGGCATTGTGAGGACAATGCCTACGTATCTTCTTTGACCTCTGGGTATTTGATCTGGAGATCTACTTTGTGATCTTTATATCTGTGGCTTATAGCTGACGTTTGGTTATTGCAGTAAGCGAACTACCTTAGCGCTATGACTGTTTATGACTGGACATTAGCTGAGAAGTCAAGCAGATCTTTTGAGTATGTGAGATACTTCGGCATTGTGAGGACAATGCCTACGTATCTTATTCAACCTCCGGATACTTGATCTGGAGAGCTGCATTATGATCTTTATGCCTGTGACTTGTTGCTGACTTTTGGTTATGACAGTAAGCGAACTACTTTAGCGCTATGACTGTTTATGACTGGATATTAGCTGAGAAGTCGAGCAGAGCATTCTACTCTCCTCGACGGTTTGGAACTATGAGAAGACATCTCTGTGTGAAGAGCTGTTTTGGAGAAGTCGAGCAGAACATTCTACTCTCCTCTGTAGTTTGAAGCTAGGAGAAGACATCTCTAAGTGAAGAACTGTTTTGGAGATGGAACATGAGGTTCCCATGTTGTTCTGTATTGCAAGAGGATTTTGTATAGGAATTTGAGTGGAACATTTCGTTCTTAACTAGCCGTGTGACTAGTCTAGACGTTTGGTAGAGACTAGTAACACCGGCTAGCTGGTTACTTGCGTTTGGACGAGAACCAGTTTGACTTGAGAACTTTTGGAAATGTTTCTGACGTTTTGTGACTAGGTGATTTGTATATCATAGCAGTTCGGAATTGTTTCAACAACCTTTGAGGGAAGGTTGTGTATTGGAAACCTGGAATCGAGTTTCCCAGTTGAGACATCGGCTCAAGGGAGTGGTGTCAAGTGTTCCGAAGCGAACTGAACTGCAGTGTCACCTAGGGCATTGGAAACAGTAGCCACACCTGGAACTTTTCCTGTTGCTTCCCCTTGTGGTTTGTGGCCGTGTGCCTGCCTTGGATCTTGTTGACCTGTTCCGTTGTGTGTGGCGTCTGGAGAGAAAAGAAGGAGTCTGACGTGCACTTAGGAGTCGGGGTGGAACAAGTTCCTTTATTTGACTTTGTGGGGAAGTAAGTAACTGCGGAGCTGCAAACACAGTAGGTGTTTGCGTCTGGCGTAGTAAGATAACGAAAGCGTTGATTTGAGTACACACGAGGTGTACTTAGGTTTGCGTTTTTCACAGCAAAGGTGAACTTTGTCGTGTCCTTGCAGAGAATCCTCAAGAAGCGTGTCTCCCCTCAAAGTTCCCGGTTCTAGGTCATGAACAAACCTGAAGACTTGACACTAGAAGACTCCTGCACTTTGAAAATCGCCATAGCGCCGCTGCGCCTGATGAGAATCCAGCGCTCGTTGTCCCCGCTCTTCTTGAGCTTTCTCAACTCACTCGTCTCCGGCGACTCACCTGCTTCCACACCAATGAAGGTGGCCCCCAAAGCCTCTGGCACTCCGCCGCTCCAATTTTGGGCGTAAAAAGCGGCTCTACCACAGCACCGGATAAGGTTTCTCACTCCCAAATTGCTGTGGCCACCATCCCTACCATCAGGGATACGATCGGCCAGCACAGTGCCAAGACGTAACACACTGAGATACAAACCATCAAAAGGGCATCCAGTCTGACCAGAAAAGGAAAACTACTCTTCACCTGAGTCCAGCTTCCAACGATCAACCAACCTGAGGTACTTCCTAATGCGTCTGATCCCAGCCACAACCAACCATCCCAGCTCTCTGCGCCCATGCCATGAAGACCTCGGACGTGAAAATTGCTCTGCGTGGTCACATTGTAGAGCCACACAGCAAATCTTCGAGGCTCCTGTGTGAAAATAGATCTAGGCTCCTCCGGTTTCTGGGCCTGTTCCCACCAGCCAGGGAGCGCGAAATGTCAGGGTAAACAAAACCAGGCGGAAAACCCGCAACATGGCAACGTCCTACACTTCCTACAAAAGCTGCACCTCAGGGCCACGTCCTTCAGGTATCCTGCATGAAACGTCACGTGCCCAAAAGTAACACTTTGTAAAAGTTCCAAATAATATATAATAATTTATAGAAATTTGCAATATTAAGTGTTAAATTATATATATATAGAAAAAATATTATTTTTTTAATTTAAAAATTTATAAAATATTATATATTTATATTTTTTATTTTTTAATTATTTATTAATTATATATTTGTTTTTATTATAAAGGATAAATTTTAATTTCGAAAATTTGAAAAAAGATTATTATTTAGATGAATTTTATGCTATTATATTTTATTAATTATATAAATATTAATTTGGTATTTTTATTTATATATATATATATTAATATTAAATAATATATTTATAGTTGAAATATATATTAAATTTAGATGTATTTATTTTATAATTAAATAATTAAAAAATATTTAAATTTATTCCCCAACAGCAGAATGCTTTGGGGTCTTCAGCCATAGTAAAGGTTTCGGAGCAGACCGGAGCAGTTCCAAAACCCATTCCCCCAAGGTTCCCAGGTTCCAAGTAAAGGTTCCCAAGTAAAGGTTCCCAAGTAAAGGCTCCCAGGTTCCCAAGTAAAGGTTCCCAGGTTCCCAAGTAAAGGTTCCCAAGGTTCCCAAGGTTCGCTCAAGGTTCCCAAGGTTCGCTCAAGGTTCCCAAGGTTCCCAAGGTTCCTCAAGGTTCCCTCACGGTTCCCAAAAGGTTCCCAAAAGGTTCCCTCAAGGTTCCTTCAGGGTTCCCTGCAAGGATCCCAAGTTTTCCAAGTAAAGGTTGTCAAGGTTCCCAAGATTATTATGTAAAGGTTCCCAAGTAAACCTGGTCCAGGTTCCCAAGGTGACATTGTAAAGGTTTCTAAAAGATTCCCAAGGTTAGATTGTCAAGGTTCCCTCAAGGTTCCCAAAAGGTACCCTCAAGGTTCCTTCAAGGTTTCTTCAAGGTTCCCTGAAGGTTCCCAAGTTTTCCAAGGTTCCCAAGGTTGTATTGTAAAGGTTCCTTCAAGGTTCCCAAGGTTACATTGTAAAAGGTTCTCAAGGGTTCCAAGGTTATATTGTCAAGGTTTCCTCAAGCTTTCCAAGGTTGCATTGTAAAGGTTCCCTCAAGGTTCCCCAAGGTTACATTGTAAAGGTTCTCAAGGGTTCCAAGGTTATATTGTCAAGGTTTCCTCAAGCTTTTTCCGAGGTTGCATTGTAAAGGTTCCCTCAAGATTCCCAAGTTTCCCAAGTAAAGGTTGTCAAGGTTCCCAAGGTTGTATTGTAAAGGTTCCCTCAAGGTTCCCAAGTTTTCCACGTAAATATTCTCAAGGTCCCCAAGGTTATTATGTAAAGGTTCCCAAGTACAGTAGTAATATTCGTCGTAATATATAAATTTCTTGAAGATATTTGAATGCGGCTACAAGCGCGGAACCCGCGCAGAACAACACGCGCGGAACCCGCGCAAAACGCAGACGCGCATAACGCGCATAACGCGCGGAAACCGCGCGAAACGTAGACGCGTGGAACCCGCGCGTACTATTAATACTTCTAGTACTAGTAGTAGTAGTAGTAGTAGTAGTAGTAGTAGTAGTAGTAGTAGTAGAAATAGCAATAGTAATAGTAATAGTAA
>CAMXCT020003155.1:25000-74491 GCA_947184155.2 Cladocopium goreaui | reverse complement strand
AGCAGCAGCAGCAGCAGCATCAGCGGACGACAGCACCAGCAGCGGCAGCTGCCTCCGTCCTTCACTACTATGGTGTTTCCCTGTCCGGGACCCACGTTTTTGTAGCAGCCAGCAGGCAGCCAGTACTATACAGTACTCTAAGCTTTTCTGGGACATATAGTCTGGGATTCCCTAGGATTCTCTAGGATTTCAGAGGACACGTTAGGCACTTTTTTATTGCGATTTTGCGCCATTTTTGGCACGAAATTGGGTGGTGTTTTGCTGTTTCGAGTGAGTTTCGAAAAAGATGTCTGGCTGTTGGTTTCTCGCCTTGGAGGCTGGTTGATGGCACGGCAGGAGCAGCAGCAGCGCGGGAACAACAAGAGCAGCAGCAGCAGCCAGGAGCAGCAGCAGCGCAGGAACAGCAGCAGCAGCAGCAGCATCAGCGGACGACAGCACCAGCAGCGGCAGCTGCAGCTGCAGGTGCCTCCGTCCTTCACTGCTATGGTGTTTCCCTGTCCCGGACCCACGTTTTTGCAGAAAGAGCAGCAGCAGCAGCAGCAGCATCAGCGGACGACAGCACCAGCAGCGGCAGCTGCCTCCGTCCTTCACTACTATGGTGTTTCCCTGTCCGGGACCCACGTTTTTGTAGCAGCCAGCAGGCAGCCAGTACTATACAGTACTCTAAGCTTTTCTGGGACATATAGTCTGGGATTCCCTAGGATTCTCTAGGATTTCAGAGGACACGTTAGGCACTTTTTTATTGCGATTTTGCGCCATTTTTGGCACGAAATTGGGTGGTGTTTTGCTGTTTCGAGTGAGTTTCGAAAAAGATGTCTGGCTGTTGGTTTCTCGCCTTGGAGGCTGGTTGATGGCACGGCAGGAGCAGCAGCAGCGCAGCAGCAGCAGCAGCACCAGCAGCAGCAGCAGCAGCGGCAGCAGCAGCAGCAGCAGCAGCAGCAGCAGCAGCGGACGACAGCACCAGCAGCGGGAGCTGCAGCAGCTGCCTCCGTCCTTCACTGCTATGGTGTTTCCCTGTCCGGGACTCACGTTTTTGCAGCAGCCAGCAGGCAGCCAGTACTATATATAGTCTAAGATTTTCTAGGATGTATAGTCTAGTCTAGGATTCTCTGGGAATTCTCTAGGATTTTAGAAGACACGTTAGGCATTTTTTTGGTGCGATTTTGCGCCATTTTTGGCACGAAATTAGGTGATGTTGTGCTGTTTCGAGTGAGTTTCGAAAAGATGTCTGGCTGTTGGTTTCTCGCCTTGGAGGCTGGTTGATGGCACGGCAGGAGCAGCAGCAGCGCAGGAACAGCAACAGCAGCAGCAGCAGCAGCAGCAGCAGCAGCATCAGCGGACGACAGCACCAGCAGCGGCAGCTGCAGCTGCAGCTGCCTCCGTCCTTCACTACTATGGTGTTTCCCTGTCCGGGACCCACGTTTTTGCAGCAGCCAGCAGGCAGCCAGTACTATATATAGTCTAAGATTTTCTAGGATGTATAGTCTAGTCTAGGATTCTCTGGGAATTCTCTAGGATTTTAGAAGACACGTTAGGCACTTTTTTGTTGCGATTTTGCGCCATTTTTGGCACGAAATTAGGTGGTGTTTTGCTGTTTCGAGTGAGCTTCTGGTTTCTTTAGGGTTCATTTCATTTCATTTAGGATCCAAACAGACGAGAATAACACAAAAGAATTAGACTTTCATGTAGAGATTCTCTGGGATTCGCTCGGGTTTCGCGTTTCTTAAAGCTTTGCATCTCTTGGAGGTTTTCTTTCAAGTTTCTTTCCGGTTTCTGTCGAATTTCATGCAGGGTTTGCTTCAGGAATTCTTTCAGTCCTTCCGGGGTCGGCGGCAGGGGCGGCAGCCCTTAAATTCGGCTCCGCCGGCTCCCCACGAGTGGCTTGCCCTACGAGCGTCCCAGAGCGACTAGAGCTCTAAGGTGAGGCGCGCCCCCAACCGCCGACCCTCCGACGCCGGGCCCCGAAAAACACCAAAAATCCTTCAGGAGGGTGGGGGAGAGCTTTTTGGCCGGGATCCGGGTCGCTCATAAGCGTCTCCAAGAGCATTCCCACCCCCCCCGTTTTGAGGGTACCTAAAATCGGAAAAAAGCGCCGTTTTGACACATTTTTCGGACGATTTTTCGCTTTTCGAAAGTCACAAAATGCTGTAAATTACAGCATTTTTGCGTTTTAACATCTTTTGCGGGAGCCATGCAAAAACGCAGAAAATGCTGTAAATACCAATACTTTTTAGACCCAAGATGCACAAAACACCGCAAATACCAGTGTTTTTGAAAGCCAAGCAAAAAAACACTGTAAATTACAGCATTTTTGGCGTGTTGATCGCAAAAACTGCTGGTATTCACAGTGTTTTTGCAATTTCAAGAAAACGTGGAAGGCACGAAACACTGTAAATAGCGGTGTTTTGGCCACTTTTGGACGCCGAAACGCTGGTATTTACGCAGTTTTTTGCCCGTGGCGGCGCCAAACCCCTGTAAATTACAGCATTTTCTTCCCTTTCTGAACCGATTTTTTTGCCTTGATGAACGGAAAAAACGCTGGCATTTACGCATTTCCCAAAAAATCGAAGATCGTGACGTGAACGAAACCCTGTAAATAACAGTGTTTTAGCCACTTTCGGGGACTAAAACTGTGGTATTTACGCGGGTTCTTGCCATCTGACAGCGCAAAATGCTGTAAATTACAACACTTTGTGCGCTGTTTATGTTCAATTTTTTAACTGCGATGCTTTCACCTGTTCTTTGCCTTCTTACAAGAAACAATATTGCAGATTGAAACTGGAAACAATGTTGCAGATTGAAACTGGACGACAGCGTGACCCGAAAGAAAGCTGGAGGGAGGAGTCGCACAGAAGCTTTTACACACACAGGGGCTTTTACACAGAGAAGTCTTTACATAAAGGAGCTTTTTACGCACAGAAGGTTTTACACAGCGAAGTCTTTACTCTAAGGAGCTTTTGCACACAAACGTCTAGGAGCCTTTACACACAGAAGCTTTTACACGAAGAAGTCTTTACACAGAGGGGTTTTTACACACAGACGCGTTTGCACACAGAAGCTTTTTTTACACAGAGAAGCCTTCACACAGAGGAGCTTTTACACACAAAAGCATTTACACACAGCAGGCTTTTACACACACAGGGGCTTTTACACAGAGAAGTCCTTACACAAAGGAGCTTTTTACACACAGAAGGTTTTTACACAGAGAAGTCTTTACTCTAGGGAGCTTTTGCACACAAATATCTAGGGGCTTTTTCACACAGAAGTTTTTACGCGAAGAAGTCTTTACACAGAGGGGTTTTTACACACAGACGCATTTGCACACAGAAGCTTTTACACAGAGAAGCCTTTACACAGAGGAGCTTTTACACAAAAGCATTTGCACACAGCAAGCTTTTACACACACAGGGGCTTTTACACAGAGAAGTCTTTACACAAAGGAGCTTTTTACACACGGAAGCTTTTACACAGAGAAGTCTTTACTCTAAGGGGCTTTTTGCACACAGACGCGTTTGCACACAGAAGCTTTTACACAGAGAAGCCTTCACACAGAGGAGCTTTTACACACAAAAGCGTTTACACACAGCAAGCTTTTACACACACAGGGGCTTTTACACAGAGAAGTCCTTACACAAAGGAGCTTTTTACACACAGAAGGTTTTACACAGAGAAGTCTTTACTCCAAGGAGCTTTTGCACACAAACGTCTAGGAGCTTTTTCACACAGAACTTTTTACACGAAGAAGGCCTGACAGAGAGAGTTTTTACACACAGACGCGTTTGCACACAGAAGCTTTTACACAGAGAAGCCTTTACACAGAGGAGCTTTTACACACAACAGCATTTACACACACAGGGGCTTTTACACAGAGAAGTCTTTACACAAAGGAGCTTTTTACACACAGAAGGTTTTACACAGAGAAGTCTTTACTCTAGGGAGCTTTTGCACACAAATATCTAGGTGCTTTTTCACACAGAAGTTTTTACGCGAAGAAGTCTATACACAAAGGAGCTTTTTACACACGGGAGCCTTTTGGAAGCAAATTTCGGCCTTTTGGCGGCCCCTCGGCCGGCTATTGAATTTCTCTTCTGGGATCATTGGGAAACGGCCGTTTTTGGCCAAATCCTGGCCGGGAGCCTTTTGGAAGCAAATTTCTACCATTTGGCGGCCCCTCGGCCGGCTATTGAATTTCTCTTCTGGGATCATTGGGAAACGGCCGGTTTTGGCCAAATCCTGGCCGGGAGCCTTTTGGAAGCAAATTTCTGCCATTTGGCGGCCCCTCGGCCGGCTATTGAATTTCTCTTCTGGGATCATTGGGAAACGGCCGTTTTTGCCCAAATCCTGGCCGGGAGCCTTTTGGAAGCAAATTTCTGCCATTTGGCGGCCCCTCGGCCGGCTATTGAATTTCTCTTCTGGGATCATTGGGAAACGGCCGTTTTTGGCCAAATCCTGGCCGGGAGCATTTTGGAAGCAAATTTCTGCCATTTGGCGGCCCCTCGGCCGGCTATTGAATTTCTCTTCTGGGATCATTGGGAAACGGCCGTTTTTGCCCAAATCCTGGCCGGGAGCCTTTTGGAAGCAAATTTCTGCCATTTGGCGGTCCCTCGGCCGGCTATTGAATTTCTCTTCTGGGATCATTGGGAAACGGCCGTTTTTGCCAAAACCTGGCCGGGAGGTTTTACACAGAGAAGTCTTTACTCTAAGGAGCTTTTGCACACAAACGTCTAGGAGCCTTTGCACACAGAAGCTGTTCCACGAAGAAGTCTTTACACAGATATATAGCTTTCATTCACAGACGCGTTTACACACAGAATCTTTTACACAGAGAAGCGTTTACACAGAGAATTTTACACAGTGAAATCTTTACACAGGCGCGCTTTCACACAGAGAAGCTTTCACACACAGAAGCTTTTACACAAAGAAGTCCTTACACAAAGTGGTTTTTACACACAGCAACTTTTACACGCAAAAGCTTTTACACAGAGAAGCCTTCAGCCAGAGGAGCTTTTACACACAAAAGCGTTTACACACAGCAAGCTTTTACACACACAGGGGCTTTTACACAAAGAAGTCCTTACACAAAGGAGCTTTTTACACACAGAAGGTTTTACACGGAGAAGTCTTTACCCTAAGGAGCTTTTGCACACAAACGTCTAGGAGCTTTTTCACACAAAACTTTTTACACGAAGAAGGCCTGACAGAGAGGGTTTTTACACACAGACGTGTTTGCACACAGAAGCTTTTTTTACACAGAGAAGCCTTTACACAGAGGAGCTTTTACACACAAAAGCATTTACACACACAGGGGCTTTTACACAGAGAAGTCTTTACACAAAGGAGCTTTTTACACACAGAAGGTTTTACACAGAAAAGTCTTTACTCCAAGGAGCTTTTGCACACAAACGTCTAGGAGCCTTTACACACAGAAGCTGTTACACAAAGAAGTCTTTACACAGATATATAGCTTTCACACACAGACGCGTTTACACACAGAGGCTTTTACACAGAGAAGCCTTTACACTTTACACAGAGAGTTTTTACACACCGAAGCTTTTACACACAGTGAAATCTTTCCACAGACATTTCACACAGAGAAGCTTTCACACATAGAAGCTTTTACACAAAGAAGTCTTTACACAAAGTGGTTTTTACACACAGAAACTTTTACACACAAAAGCTTTTACACAGAGAAGTCTTTGCACAGAGGCGTCTTGACATGAAGTCACAAGTTGAAATTGGCAGCAGTTCTTCGGGAAAAACCCTTGGCAGGAGCTTTCGGGCACTCACTTGCTCCCCAAAAAAGCCGTCTATTTCCAACAAAGTTCCTGTTCTTTTTTTTTTCAAAAAACGTAAGGAATATATTTCTGAAGCAGGTCCCCATCCAAAAGCTTTCCAGCCCCCACACTGCGATGAAATGGAGAGCCGAGAAATCCGGCGGAGCCGACGAGGGGCGTTAGCCCATAAATCCGGCCAGGGGCCCCCTGGCCGTGTCCTTGCCGTACGGCAGTTCTCTCCTCTCCGTAGGAGAGACGGGCCGCCGCCCCTGCCGCCGACCACCCGGTCCGGCCAAAAACCCCCGCGTTTTACGGTGTTTTGTGCTCTTCCCACTTTTTCCCATTTTTCGGATCTTGTGGTTTAAGATGGGTCCACATGGGCCAACATAGGCCTCAAGATGGGCCAACATAGCCCCAACATGGGCCAACATAGCCCCCAAGATGGGCCAACATAGCCCCAAGATGGGCCAACATAGCCCCAAGATGGGCCAACATAGCCCCAAGATGGGCCAACATAGCCCCAAGATGGGCCAACATAGCCCTCAAGATAGGCCAACATAGCCCCAAGATGGGCCCACATAGCCCCAAGATAGGCCGCCGACCATCAAAATATCCTGCGTTTTACAGTGTTTTTTTTGCTGTTCCCATTTTTCGGATCTTTTGGCTCAACATGGGTCAACATGAGGCCAACATAGGCCAACATAGCCACAAGATGGGCCCACATTGCCCGCAAGATAGGCCAACATACGCCAACATAGCCACACAATGAACCTACATAGTTGGGCCCCTGGCCGGCTGTCGCGCGTAAGCGCTTAAATATTGAAATATCCCTCTCCTACTACAGCCGATGCCCAAAGAAGTGCACATGTTCGACAAAGCAGCGTTGGTCATGCGCAGGAAACAGAGAGCATCAACCTCTGGAACTTTGATGACTTGCATGCATCATTTCGCTTTACTTTCAGTGACAACTCATCAGGGAGGTTCTGCGTGTGGATGTGTGAGGGCCAAATCATAGAAGTGTGTGAAAGTGTGTAGAAGTGTTCTGTCATGCTATGTTCTGCGCATAATCAACAAGTAGCCGGAACATGGCTGAAGCGAAGTTCTCAATCTCTCTAAGAAACGGCAAATCCTACAAGCAGCTCTTGGCAGTGCAAATTCTTTTCCTGGGCTCGTCCTGTTCTTTGGCCCACACTACCTCTGTGACACCTTGCAGCGCCCACCGGTAAACAAATCAATACCGCACCAAGTCCCCCGAGTCATCAGTTTGAGTCCCAAAATAATAGACTCCAGTGTGCATTGGTGCCACACAGGTCCCAAAAAAATGCCAATGCCAATCAGTCGTTGCAAGTCGCCTTAATAACCTAGTTGATTTGTATTCAGAACAGAAAAGTAATGTCAACTACCTTCCAGTGGAGCGCCAACCTCTTCTCCACCCTCTGCACAGCCTGGTACAGCAGTTCAATACAAGAGTTACAAAAGCCTCTCTGCAGGAAACTCTTGTGATTGGGTCACGGTGACGACCACAGCTTCATAAGGTCTTTGCCTTTCACTAGCATCTGTGAAACACACTGGTGCAGTGATAGGCAAACGCCTTCTCGTGACACCATCTCGATGCCAGTAGTGAGGCCTGCGCAGTCATTAAGCCGTTCAATTTCGCACACATTTAATGACATGGCTGTTACTGGCACACACACACACAGCTTACATCATGTTTCATCATCTTTCTCTATCCCACATGCTTCACACATGCTTCACACATGCTTCAAAGATATTCACAACATTTCACCACAACTCGGCACAACAGCCCGGTGGTAGACGGTGGAGAGGTATGGTGAGGTAGTGTGTCCATGCCTGGCATCTTCCGCGAATAGTTCACAGGTGCCAGGCGGTCGCCCTGGAGCAAGAAAACGATGTCAAAGAGAGAACGCGATGAACAGGACCACGCTACCAGTATGTTTTCATGTTTATTGATGGTTTCTGTACATATTGTGTATATACACATATTATCAGATATTATCACATATAAAGATAATATGTATGTATTTGTCACATATTGACTCATCATATTTCAGGCAATGCCCAGTGGTGGTTCACAAAACCTGATGGATATTTTTGTGATGTCTTGATAGAAATGAGTCTCTCTGACATCTCCTGAGATTGCACGCAGGAAGTGAGATGGGAATTTCCTAAGCATCAAATGAGAAAATCGCAACGATATGTCATAAATGTGTCAGGTTGCTAGAATCAAGTTGGAAAACCTCAAGTGCATCTCACTTGCATGTTTCAACTGGGAAAAAATCCGAACCTTTCAGCAATATCGATCTTTGGTGTGATTCTCCCCTCTGCCACAAGGGCCAGGATGGCTCAATAGATTCTCAGACGTGGATGATGTGTTGTGACTTGATGTGACGATGTGACTCCGATGTGAGATACAGTTTGGATACCAGGTATTAGTATGAACATGTATGAACCACCGTATGACTAAACTTGCTGAGGTGTCACTAGGCCAGAGTCGGGCTAGTGCCTCCAACAGCACCAACACTGGGTCTCGGTAACAAGCAGGAACCGACAGCAGCCCGGCCTGTCAGGGGATAAACCTGCAAGTTTCATTTCATGCAAACGCGAAAAAGACTTCAAGAATCTTCAAGATGAATCACCTATTTTTTCATGTGCGTGGAAAAATGCCAAGTGCGTAGCAAAAGCACGCCCTCACATTTGTGAGTCACGGCCTGAGGGAATTTTGATCAAATTTGATCCGTGCAACACTTTGATCAATCAAAGATAACCGTTGTGATGTGTTGATGTGCTTAACGCGCAAATGCTGCAATTGAATGCAGTTGATGCAAATACGGGTCCCGAAGTTGTAATCTGACCTAGCTGATCCTCAAACTTGGAAAGGCTGTTGAGCTTTCAGCTGAGCTTCACTAAGCGCCCAAGCACAGAGATGGGAAAATGGAAAGCATAAGCAAAACAGTTGATTCGTTTTAAGCAAAAATGAAACGAAAAAACCCTGCGTGCTTTCATCTATCTTGACATTCACGTGACGTCTAGTGACTTGTAGGCAGAGCAGCAGCAAGTATATGTGCCACTGCAACGGAACTTCAAGTACCATACCATCCAGTGTACCGGCGCTTCAAGTAGCGTAGCATCAAGTCCACCAGTACATGTGATCCAAATAGCGTAGCATCAAGTATGCAAGCCAGTGCACATGAACTTCAAGTACCGTAGCATCAAGTAGTTGCGCCACTGCACAAGAACTTCGCAGCATCAAGTTTGTGTGCCGGCGCGCATGAAATTCACGTACTGTAGCGGCAGATTTGCCACTGCACATGAACCTCAAGTGCCGTAGCATTACTACCGTAGCATCACGTGTGCCAGTGCATGTGAGCATGTGAACGTCAAGTAGCGCAGCATGGAGCGCGCCAGCATCGCAGGATGACACTGTTCTCAGGGTGCAAACGAATCCATCCATGGCTTTTCCCTGGACGGATGATGTTTTTAAGGCTGTTTTAGGCTTTCGGCACAAGGCGTGAAGTGCTGAGAACTTTCACTCATAATTATCTCATATTTGTTACGTTGTTCGACTCATTTCACAGGATCAGAGTTCTACAATATTCTCTCATTGGCAGAGGTCCAAGACACTAATCGGTTCTATACTTTGCAACCAAGGGTCCACAAACGCATCCGTGACCCTGCAATGGAACCGGAACCGACTGGTGGCAAAATGTGGCAAAGATGTAGAAGCAGAAGCATCAGCACCTATTAGCGAAACCACAGACAGAAGCCTTAGACACCGAGGCAGAATTGAGCACGTTGACCCCAGAACTGCAGGCAAAGTTCAAACAGCTCCTCGCCCATGAAGCAAAGCATTTGACAGAACGCGCAGATAGCACAGGATCCGTGAAAGAGCCCCGCCTAAACAACAAAAGATTGGTGTAGATGACTTTCAGCCAGGCATTCCTTAGTTTCCTACCAGAAATCGACCTCGAATGGGGCGACCTCGACCCAAATGTACAACAGAAGCTGCGCTACTCACAGCAGGCGGGCGCTACCACAGAGTCCAAAAAGCGACCCTTTGAGGAACAGTGCAAACCCCTGAGATTGCGGCAGCAGACAAGCAGCCCCAGCAGGCGATGATTCAATATCACGAGCACCAAGTATTACCAGGATTGCAGCATTTGACCGACTGCTGCCAAAACTTTTACGATACGGTAAGCCAAGAGATTCTGTTGCTACAGCATATGACCGACCGCCACTCATTGCAGCTGAGATCTTTCGAGCAGAGCAGATGCAACAAAACCCATCCTTCTCAAGAACCTGCCGCCGGTGGGCTTCACGAAGACTCAGTTAGACCGCAATGTGCGGTACTTGTTGAATGGTGCAAACCTGGCATGGGACGGACTGGCGGCCATGCGCAACCATGTGGTTATACGGAATTTCTCACAGAGGAAGACGCGCAAATCTTTTTTCAAGCCATGAAACGCCGCAAGCATCATTGGTTCTTCCATGGGCAACAGGAAGCCAAAATCCGGGTTGAGCATGACCAGCTGGTGGAGGACAGGTTGGCACTCCAACCATTTTATGCCTTGATTGACATGTTGTCTCCGCATTTTGGAAACGAAGGCACAAACGCGTTGCAGATGGACAAGAGCACCTTACAAGTTTGGCCAGGATCAGAGCACCAGGACAAGACCATGTTGGCCTAGGTATCTTACCATTTGGATCCACATGCGCCTCGGCGCTACCTGTGTACAGTGCTGATTCGAGACGACGTTCATCACATCCTTGTTAGAGACATCCAAGACAGGATGAAAGCCACACTGCAGCTCACTCAAGCTCTCACGCGAGCTACACTCACTACACAAGACAGAACCACCACAGCACGACATGCTGGGCAAAAAAGTTTCGGCATCAGCAACACTCCAACTCGCTCAGAGCTTTCCCATACCAGATCCGTTTTGTTACCATTTCCCATGACTTGATCAAGCTCCTGGAAACGCACCCCGCCCTGCAGCTGCAAGGCGCAGGTGGATTGACAGCAGTAGAGTAGCCCAGGCTTTTGCAGATTATGGTATCAACGTTGAAGATTATGGCACAGGAGGCAGCAAAATCAGCAAAGGAAAATCCCGACCCCTCCAAGCCCCCCCTCAGCAAGCTGCCCCAGCAGCATGGCATACTCAGACAACGGCTAAGGGCAAAGGCAAGCATCGAAGTTTGGCTGAGGTCATCCTGTGCAAGCTATGCCGGCAATGTTGGGACAATGACCTCCCCTCAAAAAAAGGGCGCAAGTGAAATTTTAAAATGCAAGTAACGCGCGTCAAGCACGGGTTCCACTGCACATGAGCTTCAAGTAGAGTAGCATCAAGCATGCTTGCCACTATACATGAAGTTCGAGTAGCGTAGCATCAAGTATGTGTCACTGCACATGAACTGCACGTATTATAGCATCAAACATGCGTACGAGTGCATGGGAACTTCCAGTATCATTGCTGCGCCAGCGCGCTCCAACTTCAAGCAGTGTATTTTTCATGTATTTTAAACTTGATTTATCTCAGGCTTGCTATATTCTTACATCATTGCCGGACAATCTTTTCTTGGGTTTCAATCTATTGTTAGTTCCAAGTTTCCCCCTTTTCATTTCAAATCACCCTTTTTCGCTTCAATGCTTTTTTTCATCTTTTTCCCTTTTTTTGGTTCAGTCTTTTGTTTCCATTTTTTAGGTTTCATCACCTTCCGTTCTTTTCTGGTCCCTTGCGTGCCACGTCCGTCCTTTCGTTTCAATTCATTTTTTCTGTTGCGAGTCCTGGCTTTCGTTTCAAATCCATCCTTTCGTTTCCAGTCACACACACACACTTTTCTTGTGTTTCAAGTCTATCCATGTATTTGATCTTATCCGTAACAGCTATCCCTTTGGGTTTGAAGTCTAAAATTTGCCAGCGATCGCTGTAAAAACAGTAAACATCGAGGACTTGTTTTCTTTGCGTTTCTTCCCCAAGGTATATATGGGGGTCCAAAATTATGGTACCCGAAAACTGCCCTTACGCCGCGCTTTCGCGAACCTTTCGCGCCCTTTCGCGCCCCAGCAGAATCGGGACATGGGATTATGATCGGGTTTTCGTGTGCAAATTCGTCACAAAGATTCACAGGAGGATTGTATTTAAAAACATTACTGATTGGAGATCCGTTTTCAAAGCTGCCCTAGTTACATTCCTGCTGTGCGTGATGAGTCTGTTCCAGTCCACAGAGTCGATGGCATTGGGCAAGTCAGTGTTCCTGTGAGGACGTTTGACTTCTGGACATTGGTTTTGCACCCATTCTTTGGAAAAGATTTTTGAAGTTGCGACAATGCAGAAAGAACTAACCCATTTTGGGCCTGGGTTGGGTCCGGGAGGATTCGCCTTTCTCGAACCTTTCGCGAACCTTTCACGGATTTCCCGTCTAAAAAATGAAATTTCAGAAACTAAATGTTTATGCAAGGGTGTCTTTTATAATTTATGCCAATCATGCAGGGTGCCACTGGCAATTGTCAGAACATGGGACAATACGAAACATGAATCCTGTGGCAATTCTGCAAGGAAAACTGCCAAATATGAATACTATATATTTATAAATAGTGGTATTCAGACCTTTCGCAGACCTTACGCCGCGCTTTCGCGGCCTTTCGCCACTGCAGCAAAACATACACATCCATATCTGCAGAGGCCAAAAAATCGCAGAACATGCACTAAAAATCGAACATATATGAACATATTTGCCAACATCCGCGGTAAAAACTGTAAACATCGAATCTTCTACCAACATCCGCGGTACAAGCGTATACCCTGTACGCAAAACACAGCGACGAACAAGCTTAGGAGAAAATTTGTCTGAATCTCGCTGAGGAATTCCCAACTCTGACTTGAGGTGCTCCCTCAGTGGCCCATTGCAATGCCAACATGGAGCGCCCTTTGGCGACTCGCTTGTACAAGCAACAGGCAAAATCGCGCAGCTGTGAGGTGCCACTGAGTGCCATGAGGCAACGTGGCAGCTGCGAATTTCTGGACTGAATTCGAAGTTGAGTGTTGACAGGTGACCAAATGCGAGACCATCAAGTCTTGTCATGTCTTGTCACTAGGCTCTCTGCTAGGCTCTCTGCTACGTAGGCTGTGTATGCTGGTGTCCCGTGTCTGCTCACGTGTCATGTTTTCTCATGTAGTATACTATATACTGTATTCTCATGTCCTCCAGCACTCGACTTCTCTGGCGTTGAGAGGTGCCCTCTAGTCAGATCGCAGGACATCGAGAGGTTGACCTCGGCGTCGGTCCAAATGGGAAAGACTGAGCATGTAAGGCCCCAGGAAACCAGTACGTAAGATCTCACCTGCTGACAGGACCATAGTATTGAGAGTAATCTCAACAAGCAGAAATAAAATAAGATAAAATAATGCCAGCCCGCAAACTCATCAAACAGTGATAGTAGATGACATTAGCATTTGTATCCATTATGTGCGCTAGAACAACACCGATCCACCACAACTCTGCCCCATTCTCCATTTCTTGCCAGACAATGCCACACATCTAGGCGGCGCTTGCCAAGTCTATTCAGCAGCCACTCAATGGCGGACCTTGGCCCTTCTCTGTGAAAGACTTTGAATTATTTTGGCATGATTGACATGGGTGTTTGATGGTCTTTGTCGCATCTTTCGGATTCTACAGTATCAGACAAAGGTCCAGCCACCGGGTCCAGCTTAGACCTTGCTGCTGGCTCTGGAGTCTCCCCCAGCTGGGACGTTAGCTTTCTGCTCGCAACATGCGCTGCGGCCTCAATCTGTTTTCTTTGCTGCCTGGAGTCAGAGTGGATGACATGGAAACTTGTGTTACCAACAAATCAGCCAGAGGTAGCCAGAGTTCATGCACTGCAGCCAAGAGAGAAAGCAGCAGAAATCATGAGATTGCTGACCAGGAGCATTGGCAAAAAACATTAAAAAAACAAAACACCATCAAACACCACAAACATCAGGCGATAGAATTCCGATTCATGACCCATGCAACACAACCCAGCACTGTCCCGCTTGAGTCTGTGACTGTCCAGAGCCCGCACCTCACAGCACTCCTGGACAGTGGAGCCCTGTTTGTGCGTGGCATCCTTGATGAGTTTTAGCTCTCCACAACCTAGCGAAGGGGGCCAGAATGCAACGTGGTTCAGAATCATTTAGCAAGTGATCGAACGTTTGTCAATGTCTGTCACAATGCATGGTCATGTGAAATATCGCACCGTAAATCTTTGGTTTCACTTCCTGGGATTCTGGGCCATTGAATGCAGAGCACCAGGCAGGATCCTCAGGCCCACAGTCTTTGGAAAGGCCCATTGGCCATCATTGGCCCATTATTTTCAGTTTTTTTCCGATTTCCACTTGGCCTTCCCGCAGATCTGTGATAAAATAGCGCATTTTGGAGATGCATTTCGGCCAGAGTGTGACAATCATGGAGGCAAAGGCCAAGTCTCGTAACACTCAGCGTCGGTACTCCCCAGCTGCGCAGTGTTGCGGCGCCACTTTGTGGGAAACTGGCAGTGGATGCAGCTGATGCAAGGGAACAAAAGTCACGACGTGCAACAATCTCAAAGAATCAAAAACAAAAGAACCTGAGGAAATCTGAGGAAACTGGGTTGCTTGAAAAATGATGAAACATTTGCATCCTGATGGCGGTGCAGTGCAAAATGACTCCGCCTTGGTTTCATATTGCGAGCAAAAGAGGGGCGTGCAGCAGTCCTCATCACTACTTCCCTGCCACCGGAAGGAGTTGGTGTCCTGGGAGGAAAGTTTGGAGAAGATACCTTCTGAGATCACAGCAAAGTTTCTTAGTTCCCCACCTGCCAGGTGAGGGTTTTTTGATTTTATCAGAGCTGTTCTCCTCATCCTCCTTCTCCTCCTCCTCCGCCTCCTCCTCTTCCTCCTCCTCCTCTTCCTCCTCCTCCAGTTTCTCCTCGACCATGTCTGCATCAACTTCCATGTCCACTTCCGCCTGGGACCTTCTGAGCGCAGTGGGCACTGCTGGACCTCAACTGCCGGCTTCCGATCTGAGTGGGCATGGCTGGACCTCAACCGCCAGGTTCTGAGCGCAGTGGGCACCGCTGGACCTCAATCTGGGACCTTCCGAGCTCAGTGGGCACCGCTGGACCTCAACCTGGGGCCTTCCGAGCTCAGTGGGCACCGCTGGACCTCAACGGCCAGATAGAATGCCAGAAGATATGCCAGATAGAATGCCAGAAGGTATGCCAGATAGAATGTCAGATAGAATGTCAGAAGATATGCCAGAAGATATGCCAGATAGAGTGCCAGAAGATATGCCAGATGAAATGCCAGAAGATATGCCAGAAGATTTGCCAGTAACAAAACTCATAAATGTCATGGTGGGGATGACTCGAAGTAAAGTTTTTTTTTCGCCAAAAAGCCATCACTCCAGACATCCCCAGACTCCAAACCCGGCACCTTCTTCTTGACGTACATGGTGCCTGGCTGTTTCTTGGAAGAAAGCATACACAAATAGAATCAAAAAGCATCACACAGATACTGTAGATCTTCATGGACCCATGGATCTTCTATTGGTTCACTGTCGCTGTGGTGTCGAGTGAAGGAGCTTCCTATGCACAGCGGACATGTGCGCCTTGTCCATCACCATCGTAGTCTGTTGTGCAGGTGTAGTTGGAACACATCAGTGCGTCGCAACACTCCTGTGACCAGCTGCACCAGTGAAGTGAAGAATCAAACTGCACGAACCAGCAACTGTATTATTGTGAATTTGAATGATTTTGGAATATTGTGATCGAACTCATATTTGCACACATTTGCGCATCAAAGCACGGCATAGCTCAGCTCCTCAAAGCTACCTCCTAGCGTCTTGTCGTCCTCAGGCCAATGCCTGCGTCTCAAATGTCTCGTGGCATGGAGAAATCATCTCGGGACATCTCAGGACGGGGCGGGACGGAACAGGTAAGGAATGGTCAGCAATAACGAACAAATACGAACAGCCACTGGCAGCTGGCCATAGCTGGCCTGGACTTCCACTTTGTAGAGGAGCCTCAGGTCCGCAAGAGACACAGTGACACATGATTAGTCGACTTAGTGGACGCAGGAACATCAATAAAAGAAAAGAAACAGAGGAGCAAACAGTTGCAAAATCCCGCTGCTGTCCTCCCATAGTCGTCTAGTGCTCAGTCTTATACCAGCTGGCAACACGCTTGAGTTCACACTTGTACAAATACATCTCATAGCCAGAGTAGTGTTGAACTTCAAATTCATTGTAAGCCAAGGTGCACAAGAAGTTCTTACAGAACTTTGGCACGCAACACTCTTCATCACTGAAGCCCATCCGTGGTTGTTGACCACCGTCTTCAGATTCCTCCACGCTTGGCTTCCTTGGTGCGGCGCGGCAAGTGCAGTAAATCATAGTAAATCTACATCTACAAGGGGTGCGGAATTAAGTTGGCATTTTTTTTTTCATTTTTTTTTTTGTCGTCCAGGCTCCCTTCCTTGGTTTTTGCAGCTAAAATCTCTCATTTGCTGCATTATGTAGCTAAAATCTCTCATTCGCACTGTTCATCAATTTTTCCAGTGGTTTCATGATTTTTTCCATGGTGCTTGTCGAGTTTTCCATGGTTTTCATTGATTTTTCCATGATTTTCATGGAATTTTCCAAGATGTTCATGGATTTTTCCATGGTTTTCGTCAATTTTTCCATAGAATTCTTCAATTTTTCCAATTGCTCTATGGTTTTCTTCGATTGTTCCGTGGTTTTCTTCCATTTGTCAATGGAATTTTCTATGGTTGTCTTCAATTTTTGTATGGTGTTCATTCATTTTTTACTGGTTTTCATTCATTGTTCCAAAGTGTTCATTGATTTTTACATTGTTTATTTTTTTTTCCGAAGTGTTCATGGATTTTTGGAGATACATGATGTGCAAACTATAAACTGTAGATGTATAGAGGTATACATGCATGACTAATCATGACTATGTGCATATGTAGATCAATGTATTTACAAGTGTAATTACAGTAATATATCTGCAGGGTTTGGTTTTAGGGTTTATTTAGGGTTGGTTTATGGTTTATTCTAGATTTGTTTAAGGTCTATTTAGGGTTGGTTTTAAGGTTTCTTTAGGGCTGGTTTAGGGTCTGTTTAGGGTTTGTTTAGGGTTGGATTAGGGGTTATTTAGGGATACAACATGTACATACAAATAACTATACTTATGTGGACGCATATGCATGCACATGATTATTTACAGTTTATTTTGGGATGAAAGCTGTGTATATAAACAACCATATGTATATATATATATACAATATATATATATACATACAATGTATATATATATATAGTCTAACCAAACCAGGGTATTGAAATGTGTGCAAGTTTGAATTTAAATTAAAAAAAACGGGAGGGGGGGATTGGGGGGGAGGGCGCAGCGCCTCCCCCCCAAAGCAGATTGGAAACACCTATTTTCACATGCAAGGTGCTGGGTTGAATGTGATACTCAAGTTAAGGTGTATATACTACACGACATGCACCTTGGAAACATGTGGAATGTAGATTAAGGCACAACGATGCACAATAGTTTCATTTGATGTTATCATCGAGTTGGTTTAAGATCTCTTTATATAAGCTTTGGTTCAGGGTTGGCTTGGGGTTTGAATATCATCCGGATGATAATGCAAACCTTTTAGATAGATAGATAGATAGATATATATATAGATTTAAAGATATATAGATTTAAAGATATATAGATTTAAAGATATAGGAATATAGATATATAGATATATAGATATATACAGATATATTGATATATTGATATATAGCGGTATATCGATATATAGATATAACTATAGATAAATATATATATATATAGAAATATATGGAGATATATAGAGATATATAGATATATATATATAGATATAGATATAGAGATATATAGAAATATATAGAAATATATAGATATATATATAGATATATATATATAGAGATATAGATATATAGATAATTATATACATATATAGATATATAGATATATAGATACAGCCATAGATGTAGATATAGATACAGATATAGATAGATATAGATAGATATAAATAGATATAGATAGATATAGATACGTAGATATAGATACGTAGATATAGATAGATATAGATAGATATAGATAGATATAGATGGATATATATAGATATAGATAGATATAGATAGATATAGATGGATATATATAGATATAGATAGATATAGATAGATACAGATAGATATAGATAGATATAGATAGATATAGATAGAAATAGATAGATACAGATAGATATAGATAGATATAGATAGATATAGATAGAATCAGGTAGATAGATAGTTCGATAGTTCGATAGTTAGATAGATAGATAGATAGATAGATGATACTCAAGGTGTATCTAATGCACAACATGCACCTGGTGAACATGCTTCACTGATAGATTGATCGATAGATGATAAATGAGCCATAGGAGAGAGGAGCTCTAGGAGCCAGGAGCCATAGAAGCCATAGAAGCCACAGAAGCCGCAGAAGCCACAGAAGCCACAGAAGCCACCAGGAGCCAGGACCAAAAAAAAAAAATGCAAAAAAAAAAAACCAAAAAAAATACCCCTCCATCTACAAGCTGCAAGAAGCAGTGTATCTGGGGGTATCTGGGTGCATTGTTGGATGAACTCAAAAAACCAACTGAAACGGAATGCTGCTGAAATAAGCTTTTTCAGGTTCTTCGATGAATCTCTAGCCAAGGTTCTTTTCCCATTTCGTGGCAGAGCTGCAGGTATAGTCCTGATCAGGGTGCCACAGACTGAAGATCGTTCTTTGAGTCCACACAGTCACTCTGTTCCTGGACTCAGCTCATCAAATTTTACACCAAAACTTGTCACACCTGCGGCACCTGCGCTAACGCTATCCCTATGCTTTCAACACAAATAACCCACAGCTTTTCGTGCTTTTTCCGATGTTTTTTCCGACCTCGCACTTTCGCTCAGCGCAGCATTCCCCGTCGGTGCTCCCGAAGGCTTCCGGCGAGACAATGCCGAGGCTGGCACCTTGACAGGTGTAATCCTGCGCAAGCTGCGCGGCCGATGCAACGACGTGCCACGACGTGCCACGACGTGCCACGACGCATAGCTGTGTAGCTGTGTAGCTGTGAAGCTGAAAAACACGAAAATCCATGCATTTAGTCTTGAACTCAAGCAATAACAAAATACAACAAGCAACAAAGGCAACCTTCTGCAGTAAAACCCTTTTGATCAGTTTTGGACTTGACCAATACATTGAGCGTACTTTGATGTGCTTTGCCGACTATGCACATGCGTGCGCATGCCAATTCACGAAAGCTGGCCTTGCAAAGCTTTGGTTTGCAACAAACCTCTGGAGTACTTCCTTGCCTCTCGCCTGAAGCCTCAAGGCAGGAGGAACATTTGATAAACTTTGCTGAGCCAAATCCTCTGACCAAGGAATACGATGGAATACGATGGAATACGCAAATCCTCTGACCAAGCCTCAGGTCCGAATTTGGTGTTGTTGTCACAGGTAACTTCGCTACCTGATCACAGATCAACACATCAACACATGTCAACACACCATCCCAGCCAAGTCCTATTTCAATACTGAAGGTACTCAACCCCCGGTCTTGCACGGCATTGCACAGAAGGGCGTGTTTACATGTGTATCATTGTATCATGTGTTTACCAGTTCACCAATGCAAATGATGCAGTCTAGCGGCAGAACAACTCGTCACAACAATGTGCAAAGCTATGACCAATACCTGCGCGCCCAGAAATTCGGCACGTTGCGGAAGCATAGCATCAGCATGTGATTTCTCATGTCGTGACTGCTCTTGTTGCTTTCTGCACCTTCTGGATGTGATCGGTTCGCCCAAAGTCCATTCCCAGCCTTAGTGAGTCAGGAAACAAACGTAAACTCCATTTCACTGCGACCATCTCATCACTCTAGATGAGGTACAAAGAGAAAACACAATGGCTCAGCTTGGCAAAGCAAGTCTTTGTTTGCTACACTCAGAAAGTTGCATCCTGTGCCGGCTTCTTTCTTAGCTCCATCCCATCTCACTCTAGGACTGCAGGCGCTCTAGGCGCTCTGGGCGCTCTAGGCGCTCTAGGATTCTTTGGCTTTGTTTGAATCCGCCGAATCCGCGTTTAGGATTTCACATATTTCAGTCAGCCAAAGCGGTCAAGTGACTGGATTTGAGCAGTCAAATGCTGTGCAATTGAAGATATTGCCTAGATCGAGAGTGTGGGCAGGGGATGCAACAGGTAGTCTCAACTTCAGCTAGCCTTCTCGTTCAAACATGTTCAAGAGGGCAATCAAAGACAAACAGAAATCTATCTCTGACAAACAAACCCACAACGTTTGCATTTATTTATTTACCACATCACTTTCATCACTTTCCAGCTGGATGTTTTGCGAAAGCAGCTGAACGATGCTGAAAATAATCTCTCATTATATAATATATATTTATATAATATTATATTATATTATATTATGCGTAATAAATTGATACAAATTGTATCACAAAATTCACCGAAGTCTCCAGCACCAAGTTGCAGCAGTCAAACTCGGAACTACCAAGGCGTGGAGAACCGTCCTGCAGAATCACTGCGAGCACTACGAATGACTACTAGGTACATCTAGGTACTACATCTTCACACATCTATGTATATATATATAGAGTATATATACAGTATCTATACAATCAAGTACATAAAAGTACATACCATGGCATACATATTGCAACTACCTAGCAGCATCATGTAGCATCAAATAGCATCAAGAAACCCATGGTTACACAGAAACATGACAACGCACATGGACAGGACTTGCACTATGACTCACAAGAGGCATCGGGAGGCCCTCCTCCATAAGATCAGGCAGCCGTGAGGAGTCATGTGCCGGATCTCACAGATCACGCACTTCGCTTCCCAAACTTCATCATACTTCATCACGCTGTATCAATGTATTATAAGATACTATAAGTATTATACAAAACTCAGCAAAACTGCTTGCTTGGCCACGGCACTGCAAAGCCCCTTGAAGTCAGAGCAAAAGAGCTTGTCGCAACATTCTTCCTCTGTTGAACCAAGTAGTCCAGTGCCTTCCCTGCGACACAGCCCAGTCGAAACCGTTGCATAGTGATGCATAGTGGCATAGTGCATGTCTTGCCCAAATGCATTGCATCAAACAGCATGATGCATCCCTTTGACTCAGAGCGGAGGATCGCCTGAGCTTGTATTTGGTGGAGCTGCAAGTGGCTTCGCTACACTGTTGCACCACACAGCCTAGGCCACCGAGGTGCTGAGATTTCAATTTCGACATATTTCGACAAGGGTGCTCATCGTGGTCATCGTGCTCATGTGCACACTCATGTGCACACTGAGACAGTGGCACCATAAGGATCCATAAGACCCATAAGGCAAGAAAGCTTACAGAGATTTACAGTAATCGATCTGAACCGCTTACAAAACTCTAAGCCTCTGGTCTCTCCTGCTTTGTTTGCTCTGCCACACCAGCTCAACCTGTCAAGACATGTCAAGACGAAGGTGATCAGGACTTCTAAATTGTTCCAAGTAGCAGCGTGCCAGACTGTCGCCCAAGCGAGTGTCCTTGGGCAAATGCCGGTAGCAAGTGTGCTGGAAACCACAACTCTGGGATTGGATATCTCTGGATCACATCCGTTCCTTCATAGACCAATCTTTGCGGCCAGGGCTCAAAGTCCTCTGTGGGTTTCCACTTGGTGTCTGGGCTGCAGCCATTGGAAAGTTCCTCCTGTGAAATATATTGAAGATATCGTAAGAATTCAGACATCTGAAACATCTTTCACTCAGAAAATGCCGGGTCTTTGAACTGCACTTTGAACATCAAAAGTCTTCATTGTGCAATGATTCTGCACAATTTCACAGGGCCAGTCAACTGTACTGAAAACATCTGAAAATCATTGAAACTCTCCGTGCAATCCTAAGATTTTACATTATCAATCATTGTCATCATTTCTCCTTGCAAAGGACTGGCTCACAGCAATCCTGCGACAGCAACGCACATAACACATCATAATACCATTGTTTACTCTCAAGTACTGACATGTTGCAAAATCAGTTCAAATAACGCGAAATAGTGTCAAATCTGCCAATGGTAGTTTCTACCATATATACGCTTGAACATGTTCTGCGACAACTTGTTTTTACGGGTACGGGCCCAGTACCGGCCTCAAGGGTTTCACCAGTGCCATGCTGCTTGTTCCTGAGACCACGCTGCGACGCTGCTTGTTGATGACATGACCACAAACGAATACAAAAGAATACAATCCGCAAGCATACAATTTGCAATGTGATTCACAGGCCAAAAAAGAAAGAAAAAACAAGCAAAGGAGACTGTAAGGAGACTGTAAGGAGACAAATGAGCTCTGAATCTGAACAATTCACCATTCACCGATGGAATCCTGGCCCAGGAGCCGATATTTGTAGCTTGGCAAACATCCGCTGAAGGCTGAGCATGGGCGCGGTCGGAGGCACACGTCCTGTGTGGTCGTAAATCAAGACCTGTCAAGACCTCTCCGCTTTGCGCCGCTTTACCATAATTTACAAATGATTACAAATGATGTAAAATGATTTATAGATATTTACAGTACAAGTACATACTTTCGAACGTCTTGCCATGTGTTCCAAACGTATTCCAAACGTTTGCCCTATTCTGTACTTTCTATACGGCGACTCTACGCGCATTGATTTGGGAACAAGTTTTCCACCACACACCATCCAAGCTCTGGACCCAAATGTCAACTGCAAACTCTGAGAGATTCGCAGGTGAGGTCCCGCCTGGTGACAGGTCACATTGACATCCAGCATCATCTTGTGATCATCATATGATCATTGCCTATGCATATTATATATAATGCTACAATATACTATGTAATTAGTACAAATTACAATTAATTATCATAATTTATTGTAATGTTGTTTTGCATACGAAAATAACATACAATCACACCTGGTAACGATCATGATTTCGAAGAGACAGCAAATGATCTTCAATACACCCGATGAATCCCGACGATCTGTTGAGCTGAAACCAGGGCCCGCACGATACTCAAGCTCCACACTGTCAGCCAAGGCCTTCACCTGACGCGAATAGGCCAGCATGCACGGATCAGTTCGAACCACAAATACTTTGATATACTATGACATATAGTAAGACACTTAAGACATACCACAATCATGTCCCAACACGTTCCGACACGTCCCAACACGTTCCAAATCGTTCCAAGATGCTATGACATCATATAACATCTATCACCAGGATCCATATTATACAACTCAAAGAACCACTTCAAAATCAACGAAGGATTTGGATTCGATTCCTTTCAAGGCCCACCTGGTCGACCACCAGGATTTCCTCTTCGTCTGGCAGACCAACATACTTTGACTTCAAGTCTTGTCAAGTCCCAAGTTCAGGCCGAGTCATATTCCAATCAAAGACTTTACATTGGAAAATGCTCTGGAAGTCCCTTTCGAGAACTTACATACTTTTAAAAAAACAATGCGCAGTACCACAACATCAGCATGCTTAGAACGTGGCGCCTGCTGAGGGTGGAATGTTGAATCTAAGGAAACCGCCTCAATCGATGTCAATTTGGCAAGAATTTAAGCAAAAAGATCAGACATCAATGTGATGGTACTAAATGGTACTAATACCTCAGCTCCAGATATCTCCAAGTACTTTCAAACACCAGGCCCCATCAAACTGTGGAAGTGTAACATGTGTAACATGTGTAACATGTGTAACATGTGTAACTAGGCAAATATAGGCAAATAAGTTTGGGCATTCAATCGATTCAATGCTCCTTGAGCTCTGCCAAGGGACCACCACCCGGGAATCCGAATGCCAAATCTTCATTGAAATCACTGTGTACCTTCGCCTGGGCAAGTACGTTGAACATCGTTGAACATCGTTGAACATCGTTGAACATCGTTGAACATCGTTGAACATCGTTGAACATCGTTGAACAGGTTCAGCGGAGCGGATTGTGGGAATTCTATGGAATTCTATGGAATTGTATGGAATTGTGAGGATTGGGTGCCAGCCTTGAACTCCCACGTGGTACCCAGCTTCCAAAGTGGATCTTTATCCAAGATCTCTCTCAAATCTGCTAGTTCAGCCTCGATGAGTTGCTGGACGTTGCTGGACGTTGCTGGAGTGACACTGGAGCCACAAACAAGTGGTCTTAAAATGTCTTAAAGTATCTGGATGGAGCTTCAAAGATCTTCAAAGCAAAGGATGTTGAAACTTGTAATTCTGATGTCTGCCAATCATTCACCTTCAAATCTGACACTTTTAAATCTATATTCATCTAATCTGCCAATCATTCACTCCTAAGACTTTCAAGAATTCAAAGATTGAGAGAATCCTGCGGACAACTGCATCAACTGGGACTCCCTTCATCTCCGAAAACGTCTTGAAACTGCGAGAGGCCTCCACAAGTAACAAATCGTTACGAAACGGTGGACTGCGAAGCCGAACATTTTCTTCCTCGATTGAAAATGGTTCCCATAAGGGGAACAAACATGAACGAACCATAGGGTCAACACCGCATGCAGTGTGTTTCAATCCATGATTTAGATCGCTCAAACTCCTTCATCTTTTATCATCTTTTCATATGGTTTTTTGATGTTTTTTGATCTCAAAGCATTCATATGTTTTTTGGCCTTGCGCAGAGAACTTCTTGTCAGCGGGAAAACGATTGTCCGAGCACCACTCCTGCGATTTTATGATTTTTTAATCCGATGCTTTGCCGCGTTGATGCCAAGTGGTATCAAGTGGTTGTTGCCACTGCCAAACAATTCATGCCATACTATGGCCTTGAAGGATGACTAACAGCCTGTTTGCATACCTTGATCAAACGATGAGGTGGAAGCAAAAAACTGATAGTGACTTTGAAAGCTGGCCGTTAAGCTTTCTCATGCATTTGTAGGGCGTAGTAACAATCATTTCACTTGTTATATCTTGTTATTCTATCTAAACACAAAAGATCGGGCCAGTTTCGCAGCTGCCGACTGTGCTTTAGAGACCAGCAAAGTCACTCTGGAACATCAGGACTTGGTCAGCCGATATCTACGGACAAACATGGAACAAGCACCGCGTGTTACTTACAACACTTATACAATCTTATACATATGTATATATATATATATTACAGTGTCACGACCGTCTCATAGATGGGCTTGCGGCCTGTGTTGCTAGCTGATGTGCAAGACTTGAACCCAGCTAGATTGATCCGTGGCGTACATCAACATCGAACAAGAAGATAATACAAGATAATCAAATATAATCAAGATATATCAAGATTAAGGAAGATCAAGGAAACCACAAAACCACCAGACGCGCAACGAACATATTGTGACCGCACCTCTGTTGAGGCATTCTCCTGTCGCAGCTTCCTGACCTGCACGTGTGCATGGCGTGCATGGATCAAACATCACCAAATTCACCAAGCCACCAAAATGTTGAACATATTTCAACAATTTTCAACACATTTCAAAAACGAGATCACTTATATAGATAGTCTTAGATTCACTTCAAACATAACACAAATCAAACAAATGAAACATCATTCTTGTGATTCTGTGTTCCCAACGACAAATGCAACTATGTTATAAAGGACAAATCAGAACAACTCCGCTGGCCTTCAACTTCACTGAAACGCAATCATACAGCAACCTGAGTCGGATATCAAGCGCCGCGACAGTCCAACATGTCCAACATGAACGTAGCATAATGTAGCATGACGTACCAAAGATTGATAGAATCTACACAAACATGCTGTGTTGGGGACTTTAGGACTCTAATTTGGTCTTGATTGCAGCACCCTTTTACTACTGTCACAAATGATATCCATACCAGCAAATACGAGCGAGAATCCAAATCTGCCAAGATACAGCAAGCACGTTAAAGCCTCGGATACCAGAGCTATGAATGAGGGCAGCAGGGGCAATGTCATGCGATAGCATGTCTTCTTGGCAACTCTGAGCCTGGAACTTGCAAGATCTTCATTGCCTTTGCACTTGATTTTCTAAGGTTGAACTCTAGACTCTAGCCGCTACTAATTAACTGTCAAGACAATGGGATAAAATTGCACTACAATGGGAATGCTAGCAGCTGCTAGCATCCAGGTGCCAAAACTACACCTGATCGTCTTCATCCTTGAAGAGCGAATAAACAAAATTAAGCACGATTAAACAACATGAAAAAAATGAACCGCACCGCGATAGACTCTGCAAATTCTGTCTGTGTATCGATGAAACCGTTTCATCCACCCAGCAAGGAGCCTTACACGGATGAGGTCGGCGACATCGCCGCTTGAGCCATTCGGCAATTCAGAGATAACACGTTTCGAAAGTCATTGGACAAAATATGACAAACTATGGCAAAATATGGCAAAATATGACATATATATATAGATTTCATCAAACTTTGATCCGAACATGTTGAGCCGTATTGAGCAGCATACAGCATACATGCAGATACATTGAGATTCTTCCAAGGCATCTCCTTGAGTCAGGGATAGTCATGGCATGTCGCTTTCTCTAACCCACTGCCAGGTCACTGTCGCTGCCGTCCAACTATTTTTCTGTGCCACTTCATCCAGAGCACAGCTACAATTTGCACATGCAGCTGCTTTTCCATGCATTTGAAGTTGTATGTGTGTACACCAGCCCTGCTCTCCCCTAGCGCTAGCTCAACACAGCTCAACTATGATTTTTGTGGTGGTCTGATGACTGATGACTTGTACGGAGTTGGATTCTGCCTCTCTCGTCGTCTTTGCTGACTCCCTAATCATCCTATAATATAATATATATATAATCATTAATCATCTGCATTGATCAATTTCTGTGCTTTGTCGCTCTGCCGCCACCAGGTGTCAAATCATGTAGTGTCTGCTAGGCTGCTAGGCTGGTTGCTTGTTTGCCTGTTTGCTGCAATGCTTGTGAGCTCTGCGTTTTTTTTGTGTTCCAAATGACGTTTGCCAACCATCTGCTTCATGACGTCATTGACTTGCTGTCATATGCTGTCATCCAGGCAGCTGGTTGGAAGAGAATGCTTTTTCAATCAAATATTTTTAGCTGCATTTATAGTGACGGACAATCACTTAGAACGTAAATTTTTTTCCATTTTTTTTTTCGTACTTAGAACGTAGCAAAATTTCATCACTTAGAACGTAGGGAAAATTCATCACTTAGAACGTCAAAATATCACTTTGGCCCATTTATCACTTAGAACGTAAACCAACACTTAGAACGTGCTAAGTGATTGTCCGTCGCTATATAAACTATTTTTTCGATTTCAAAATCAATTAAATTTCCTTATATAGCGCAATTAAACATATTGCCAAAAATTGGATTTCGAAGCGGACCCTAATAATAAATTTAGACCCTTAATAAAGCGGCTATTTTTTTCGACTTCAAAATCAATTAAATTTCCTTATATAACGCAATTAAAATATTGCCAAAAATTGGATTTCGAAGCGAATCCTAATAATAAATTTAAACCCTTAATAAAAAGACTAGTTTTTTCGATTCAAAATCAATTAAATTTCCTTTTATAACGCAATAAGACTATTGCCAAACACTAGAGTTCGAAGCGGACCCTAATAAATTTAAACCCTTAATAAAACAAAACTATTTTTTTCGATTCAAAACCAATTAAATTTCCTTATATAGCGCAATTGAAATATTGCCACAAATTGGATTTCGATGCGGACCTAAATAATAAATTTAAACCCTTAATAAGAAAAACCGTTTTTTTCGATTTCAAAATCAGGTAAATTTCCTTATAACACAATTAAAATATTGCCAAAAATTGGATTTCGAAGCGGATCCTAATAATAAATTTAAACCCTTAATAAAAAGACTAGTTTTTTGCTTTCGAAATCAATTGAATTTCCTTTTATAACGCAATTAAAATATTGCAGAAAATTGGAATTCGAAGTGGAATCGAAATTATGTCTAGGTTTCCTATACGGAATTAGCTGCTGAATCCAACACTTAGAACGTCAGAACCCCTAAAAAACACCAAAAGGTATAGTGTTCCAGAGATAAAAGATCACCAATATTTGCAAATCATATGGGAGGGAAAAGCCAAATGGTACCAAATTATGTCTATGTTTCCTCGGAATTAGCTGCTGAATCCAACACTTAGAACGTCAGAACCCCCAAAAAGCACCAAAAGGATCCAAAAGGTAGAGTGTTCCAGAGATAAAAGATCGCCAATGTCAAATCATATGGGAGGGAAAAGCCAAATGGTACGAAATTATGTCTATGTTTCCTACGGAATTAGCTGCTGAATCCAACTCTTAGAACGACAGAACCCCCAAAAAGCACCAAAAGGATCCAAAAGGTAGAGTGTTCCAGAGATAAAAGATCGCCAATGTTTGCAAATCATATAGGAGGGAAAAGCCAAATGGTACGAAATTATGTCTGTGTTTCCTACGGAATTAGCTGCTGAATCCAACACTTAGAACGTCAGAACCACCAAAAAGCACCAAAAGGTATAGTGTTCTAGAGGTAAAGACCGCCAAGATTTGCAAATCATATGGGAGGGAAAAGCCAAATGGTACGAAATTATGTCTATGTTTCCTACGGAATTAGCTGCTGAATCCAACACTTAGAACGTCAGAACCCCCAAAAAGCACCAAAAGGTATAATGTTCCAGAGATAAAAGATCGCCAATATTTGCAAATCATATGGGAGGGAAAAGCCAAATGGTACGAAATTATGTCTATGTTTCCTACGGAATTAGCTGCTGAATCCAACACTTAGAACGACAGAACCCCCAAAAAGCAACAAAAGGATCCAAAAGGTATAGTGTTCCAGAGATAAAAGATCGCCAATGTTTGCAAATCATATAGGAGGGAAAAGCCAAATGGTACGAAATTATGTCTATGTTTCCTACGGAATTAGCTGCTGAATCCAACACTTAGAACGTCAGAACCCCCAAAAAGCACCAAAAGGTATGGTGTTCCAGAGATAAAAGATCGCCAATATTTGCACATCATATGGGAGGGAAAAGCCAAATGGTACGAAATTATGTCTATGTTTCTTACGGCTTAGAATGTCAGACCCCCCAAAAAGCACCAAAAGGTATAGTGTTCCAGAGATAAAAGATCGCCAATATTTGCAAATCATATGGGAGGGAAAAGCCAAATGGTACGAAATTATGTCTATGTTTCCTACGGAATTAGCTGCTGAATCCAACACTTAGAACGTCAGAACCCCCAAAAGCACCAAAAGGTATAGTGTTCCAGAGATAAAAGATCGCCAATATTTGCAAATCATATGGGAGGGAAAAGCCAAATGGTACGAAATTATGTCTATGTTTCCTACGGAATTAGCTGCTGAATCCAACACTTAGAACGTCAGAACCCCCAAAAAGCACCAAAAGGATCCAAAAGGTATAGTGTTCCAGAGATAAAAGATCGCCAATATTTGCAAATCATATGGGAGGGAAAAGCCAAATGGTACGAAATTATGTCTATGATTGCGTCAGAACCCCCAAAAAGCACCAAAAGGTATAGTGTTTCAGAGATAAAAGATCGCCAATGTTTGCAAATCATATAGGGAGGGAAAAGCCAAATGGTACGAAATTATGTCTATGTTTCCTACGGAATTAGCTGCTGAATCCAACACTTAGAACGTCAGAACCCCCAAAAAGCACCAAAAGGTATAGTGTTCAAGAGGTAAAGATCGCCAATTCAATATTGCAAATCATATGGGAGGGAAAAGCCAAATGGTACGAAATTATGTCTATGTTTCCTACGGAATTAGCTGCTGAATCCAACCTTAGAACGTCAGAACCCCCCAAAAGCACCAAAAGGTATAGTGTTTCAGAGATAAAAGATCGCCAATGTTTGCAAATCATATAGGAGGGAAAAGCCAAATGGTACGAAATTATGTCTATGTTTCCTACGGAATTAGCTGCTGAATCCAACACTTAGAACGTCAGAACCACCAAAAAGCACCAAAAGGTATAGTGTTCAAGAGGTAAAGATCGCCAATTCAATATTTGCAAATCATATGGGAGGGAAAAGCCAAATGGTACGAAATTATGTCTATGTTTCCTACGGAATTAGCTGCTGAATCCAACACTTAGAACGTCAGAACCCCCAAAAAGCACCAAAAGGATCCAAAAGGTAGAGTGTTCCAGAGATAAAAGATCGCCAATATTTGCAAATCATATGGGAGGGAAAAGCCAAATGGTACGAAATTATGTCTATGTTTCCTACGGAATTAGCTGCTGAATCCAACACTTAGAACGTCAGAACCCCCAAAAAGCACCAAAATGCATAGTGTTCAAGAGATAAAGAACGCCAATATTTGCAAAACATATGGGACAGAAAAGCCAAATGGTACGAAATTATGTCTATGTTTCCTACGGAATTAGCTGCTGAATCCAACACTTAGAACGTCAGAACCCCCAAAAAGCACCAAAAGGATCCAAAAGGTATAGTGTTCCAGAGATAAAAGATCGCCAATATTTGCAAATCATATGGGAGGGAAAAGCCAAATGGTACGAAATTATGTCTATGTTTCCTACGGAATTAGCTGCTGAATCCAACACTTAGAACGTCAGAACCCCCAAAAAGCACCAAAAGGATCCAAAAGGTATAGTGTTCCAGAGATAAAAGATCGCCAATGTCAAATCATATAGGAGGGAAAAGCTAAATGGTACGAAATTATGTCTATGTTTCCTACGGAATTAGCTGCTGAATCCACCACTTAGAACGTCAGAACCCCAAGAAGCACCAAAAGGTAGAGTGTTCCAAGAGCTAAAGACCGCCAAGATTGGCAAATCATATGGGACGGAAAAGCCAAATGGTACGAAATTATGTCTATGTTTCCTACGGAATTAGCTGCTGAATCCAACACTTAGAACGTCAGAACCCCCAAAAGCACCAAAAGGTACAGTGTTTCAGAGATAAAAGATCGCCAATGTTTGCAAATCATATAGGAGGGAAAAGCCAAATGGTACGAAATTATGTCTATGTTTCCTACGGAATTAGCTGCTGAATCCAACACTTAGAACGTCAGAACCACCAAAAAGCACCAAAAGGTATAGTGTTCAAGAGGTAAAGATCGCCAATTCAATATTTGCAAATCATATGGGAGGGAAAAGCCAAATGGTACGAAATTATGTCTATGTTTCCTACGGAATTAGCTGCTGAATCCAACACTTAGAACGTCAGAACCCCCAAAAAGCACCAAAAGGATCCAAAAGGTAGAGTGTTCCAGAGATAAAAGATCGCCAATATTTGCAAATCATATGGGAGGGAAAAGCCAAATGGTACGAAATTATGTCTATGTTTCCTACGGAATTAGCTGCTGAATCCAACACTTAGAACGTCAGAACCCCCAAAAAGCACCAAAAGGATCCAAAAGGTATAGTGTTCCAGAGATAAAAGATCGCCAATATTTGCAAATCATATGGGAGGGAAAAGCCAAATGGTACGAAATTATGTCTATGTTTCCTACGGAATTAGTTCCTGAATCCAACACTTAGAACGACAGAACCCCCAAAAAGCAACAAAAGGATCCAAAAGGTATAGTGTTCCAGAGATAAAAGATCGCCAATGTTTGCAAATCATATAGGAGGGAAAAGCCAAATGGTACGAAATTATGTCTATGTTTCCTACGGCATTAGCTGCTGAATCCAACACTTAGAACATCAGAACTCAGAACCCCCAAAAAGCACCAAAAGGTATAGTGTTCCAGAGATAAAAGATCGCCAATATTTGCACATCATATGGGAGGGAAAAGCCAAATGGTACGAAATTATGTCTATGCTTCCTACGGAATTAGCTGCTGGATCCAACACTTAGAGATAAAAGATTTCACAAGCCTTTCCACTATCATCAGTGACCTAGACACGTTCTAAGTGTTAAATCCCCGGTACGTTCTAAGTGATGAATCTTGATATTTGGACGTTCTAAGTGTATGGTTTTCGACGTTCTAAGTGCAAGGCTTAGAACGTAAAAAAAGCAGTAATATTCAGAAATTTTTTTCCAAAATACGTTCTAAGTGATTGTCCGTCACTATATATTTTTAGTTTTCCCGGCCCTGGGCTGCCCGGCTGGGCCAGCTATGCGCCGCAATCAACAAGATTGGCCGATGCCATCGACAAGCCCATCACCTGACCGGGGCAGCCCAGGGCCGGGAGGGGCGCCGGGCCGATTGGCAGCATGAACCAGGAAGGTCCAAACGGACCTCCCCGGCTCAAGCCGCCAATCGGCCCGACGCCTCCCGCAATCGGCACCACCCAACTTTTTCCCCTACCACGCCTGCGTTCGCCGCCCGCCCTATCAGTCGGTTGCTGCTGCCCATGAGAAAGAGAGCAAGCCTCCCGCCGGTCCACGCCTGGTTGCCCTCCATGGCGCCCGAACACGTCTGAGCGCCACGGGAACGAGAAGAGCGAAAGGTCCCAATTTGGGACCTATCCTCTTTCCCGTTCTTCCGTGACCCACAACGTGCTCTAGCACCCAGGAGAAGCAGTCCAGGCATGAGCCGGCGGGAGGCCTGCTCTCTTCCGCAAGGTCAGCAGCTTCCGAAAGACGGGCAGACCGCGAAGTCCCAGCCGGGGTAAGGGAGTCAGGCGATGCTGATTGTTATTTTTTTTTCGGTCAGGCGAATTTGGCTAGCCTCTGGCTCCGTCTCGTTGAAGCAGCATTGCATAGCTGGCCATTTTTTTATCTTTTATTTTCATGACCCTATAACTCAATTTTGATGCAATCTCTTCCTTCCTTGTCTATGTCGGGCGGGAGCGCAAAGCTCACGTCTGAGAGTCCTGTTGCACTCAGCTGTGACAAGTTGACAGTTTTGGTATGCATATTAGGTACAGCAAAGGGTGGGAATCTCTATTCTAAACCAACCTGCAAAAGGGATACAGAACAATCCACCTAAAGAAACATGCACTTCACATCAAGTGGTTTGGATTCAAACTCGTCTTCAAAAAATGTTGTGAATGGCCCTGTCAGGGTTCATATCACACGAGCACATACTGTACTTCCTAGCAGGCTCCTTATGCGGAAAAAAACTAATGTAGCTGTGACATGCTGTGACAATGTTCTTGACTGTGGCCACTGGATGATTCTGATTCTGGAATTATCATGAATTATCATGAATTATCAGCAATACGAAGCCCAAGGATGTCATTCCGGATTGTTCCACAAATTTCCACAATATGATTCGGCCTTTATCATCCACATCCTCCACAACAGCCGATGAACAACACTAGCACCAGATGAGTTTTTTGAATCAAGTTGCATTATGTTGCATTTTTGCAAATTCTTGTCCCTGGTTCGGAGACCCTGCCAACATCTGCCAACATCTGCCAACATCTGCTTACTCAACCAGCCTCTCTTATCCAAGCCGTTGCTTGTAGTAGCGGTCGATATCCACCTGACATGTGCATCTCTGACGCAGTCAGGAGAAGGACCAAGGATGGGCAGGCAAGATTCCCATAGTTTTGTGATGTTATTATTTTTTGTTGTCATGTCATATCATGTCTCTGATATCCTGTTGGTTCGTAGTGTTGATGCAATCTCTTCCTCCCTTGTCTGCGCAAAGCTCACTAACAGTCCTGGTGCACCCAACCCCAACTTTCACAAGTCAACAGGTGTGCATATCAGCTGCAAAGATAAGTGGGAATCTCTTCGGGTCAACCGGGATACAGTATCGAAAATGTATCAAAAAACAACTTTGAGATCTTTCAGAAACTTTGGATTCATAATCTTAGATTACTGACCCGCAACCAGCATCCATTGACCATCCTGACCTCTCGTAGGTGAATGCCAGCGACTCGTTGCGTGTCAAAGGAAGCCATGCATTGCGCCTGCAAGAACCATCCGCTTGCCATTTCAAAGAAACTCAAACGCGAGAGAAACTCAAGCCGGCCTCAAGCCAATTCCAGAGAAGCACATTAAGGGAACATGACATACTAACCATGGTATGACACATTATGACACGGTTCTTTGATGTTCGTCGTAGGCCACTGGGAGGTTTCAGTTCTATCAATGACACAAAGCCACAGGATCTCACTCACACTGTTCCAAACCATTCCGCTTTTATTCTCCGAAGCAAGATCAGGGTGTAACGAACGACCTCACAGGAAAAAACACTAGTACACAAATCCATGAAACGGGATGAAACGGGAAGCATCCTCAATTCTAAAACATGGATGGAAGAGATTGGAAGAGCACTTACCTACCACAACTCTTCGCAAAGCTTCTGCAGTGATCTTGTGCGCAGTGTGGGAAGTGGGTCCAAAATGGTCCAAATATTCACAAAATGGGATTTTCATACCCTAAGAATCCCTAAGATACCTTGATCATCCATTGAACGACTGACTATTGTGTCGGCTTTTAGGGTCGGATGTTAAAGGTATGAAATGGATTGAAATGGTATGAGTTAAAATCACTTAAAATCTCTGGATGATCCTAAGGTGTCAAACGTGAACATTTCCGGAATCAAAAATCCAAATTTGGCTGAAGTCATCTCTTCATCTTCACAAGTGTAGACACGGGTAAGTCAGGGTAAGTCATGGTAATTAATTCAGCATTGTAAAATTGGTGATATAGCGCATATCTCTCAGCCAAAGTGTTGGATCTTCTTGACAGCATGCAGGGTGCACCATTGTCCACAAGCTTGTTGCTAGTGACAATGAGTGCAGAAAAAACCTGCGTGATTCGCCGATCTTCCCAGTGGTGATCCATGGTGATCCATAGTGTGCATTGGTGTGCTACAATGCTACGAAATGCTACGAACATCTACAAACTTATCATATACCTTATCATGTCATATACCCAAAGCTTTCACGTGTGCTGCAAACATACGGATTTGCCAATGTGTTGCACCTCTTGGTTGTGTGGACAGAGCGATCTGCTTCGCAGTAGCTGTCTTCGAGAGGCTCGAGAGGAGGCTCCAACCCTTCAGGCTTTGCATTGCCCTCACCGCCTGTGTCACCGGTGTCACCTCCCTCAGGAAAGCGCTCTTTGCGGCAATGTTCCACAAATTTTGCGAAGTTCACAGGATCTTCATCCACAGATGCGACGAAGAAGCAAAAGTGTTGCTGCTTCACCTTCCAAAGACATCCAAAGACAACATGCTTGGAACAATTTGGAACGAGGGTAAAACTGGGTGAACATGCAGTGGCAGAACTTATGTGCAAGTCCAATCAATCCAACAGGTCTAGTGACATTCGACATATTTCGTATTATTTCGTCATATGTCGTCATATTTCGTTGTATTTCGTCATCAGTTCGAATGTCAATGGACTTGCACATCAGCTGTTTCAGCACATGCGGGTCACTCCATACAGGGTCCATACAGGGTCTATATTGGGACAGTTTTCCAAAAAGACTACACGTACTACACACAGTTTACCAAAGTCCATGCTCTGACTGGATCTCACTGGATCTCACTGGATTTCACTAGTCCCTGCTGTCTCTCCCATTGCCATTCTCTGCCTGCGTGTCAACTCTCTTAGAACTCCGTGCCAACTTCCACCAGCGCCAAGAAGTGCCAAAGTGCTGTCCATGTTGCGCGCGTGCTCCCCGCTACGCATCAAAAGCATCAAACATCAGAACGAAGAACTGCAGCCAAAAGATGCCAATGGAGGGCATCGAAACAGAGATGCAAGATGTAAAATTTGTTCTCTCTCTCTCTCTCTCAAGCATGAAACTACAAGGGAAACACAAACAAATTTCAGTAATTTAAGTACAAGTACTATACACTAACACGAACATACAAAATCAAGAACTTTGCGCATAATTTCAATCTTAGTGAAAGACTAAAATTGAGAAAGCATTGACCAAAATACCAGATACACTGGTCATCGCACAAAAGGCATCAACTGACTGGTCCATCTCCATGCACTGGCCCACTGACTGATGTCTACATGCCTACTGCTGCCTACTGGATGAAACCTTATGAAATTTATGATGTTTTAATATGTTTTAATATGTTTTATGAACATTTATGAAAATTTATGACATATGAAATTTATTGAAAATTCAGTGCCCCATGAATCCCATGAATCCCCAAGATGACATCCAAAAACATGTGGAGATCGTGGAGTCAACACCCGTCTGAGTTGCACCCGGTTGTACCTCCGCGTGTGCTGTTTCCACTATCATGGCGCCAGTGCCAGCTGGAGCTGCAGCATGGTGTAGGATGGTGTAGGATAGTGTAGCTTGGTGAGTGTGAAAGGTTCTCCAAGCCACAGAAAGGTGACGTCGGGTTATGCTGCGTGCATGGATGTGTAGTGATGTGTAATGCTGTGTTTGGGGTGCACTTTGTTGCACATTTCAGTGAAACTCAGAAGGTTCATGTTGGCACTGCGAAGGCAAAGAATTGCTGTGAAGTCCGGAAGGGAGCACCATGGCTACAAACACCAGTAAACAAAACAATGATGCTTGCAAATTTGCAAATCAAATCATTTGCAGCTTGATTCCAGCACATGACATGAATCCTCCGAGTCTGAGAACTTGGCTCAGTGCCTTGCCGCATCCATCCTGGTCTCGAAATCCGCTCTGTTTGACATTTCCAAATGAAGCCTTGACATGGAAGCCTGTTATGGTCACATGGGGTCATCATGAGTCCCTTCTCTATCCTAATCTATCCATATCAACCTTTATCTACTGGTACTAGTACAGTGATGTATAGTGATGTACAGTGATGTACATTGTACATTGTACAGTGATGTACAGTGTATCAATATCCGTTGCGTCGTCTCGGAAAGAGCAACTCAGTTTGACTCACACTTCGAAAGAGCAACTGATCTTCGTGACTCACAGTTCGGATCAGTTCGGTGCTCGGTTGCTTCGGAGCTCACCTGGGCTCCTGCGCAGTACGAGCTGCGCGGGCTGCTCGGCCACAGAGAGTCAGGGCTTCGCGCACCTGCGCTAACGCATTTCGGGGCTTGCCCACAGAAGGGGAAAGGGATAAAACATATCAACATGAATCGACATACTGTATGTTATATAGTTAAAATAATCAGATAAATTTGCATGCTTGTCATGCTTTGATTGAATCCAATTTGATCGAATCCAAACCCAAGATAAATCAGAGAATGAGTCACATATATTGTGATACAGACTCAAATCGAATCATTTACTCTGAGGAATCTGTTTTTGCCGAGGAGGGATCAGTGAGAGGATCATTTGGCTGCAGACTGCTCAGTACTGTACGGTTTCTAGAGTTGATAGCTCAAGAAAAGTAAAGGAGCTGTTCGTGCTTCTGCTCACTTTCAATCCCATTTTCAAGTAATTGAAGCATATTGAAGCGAGGTTCTGTTGCCAGACTGTAAATTCGGTTTTCATGGGGCAAGCATCATTGAAGATATTGAAACTCAAGCTGAAACATCTGTGCCCAGAAAGACCGGGATTGCCTCCACTGCCATAGCATCTCGATCTTTTTGCAGAGCGTGTAAGCGCTTTGTCAGCTCTTGGCAATGGGCCACTTCCTCCAAGTTGGACACATCCAAAAGTGTCCAATGTGCTCACAATGAGGGCGGCGCAGAAATGTTGAGAGGCCAATGAGTATTGAAGACATTTGCAATGCCAAGCACTTCTAGACTAGCCACACTTGCACTGAATACAAACCAGGACAACAAAGTGTAAAGTGCTTCCAAAATTTCACAGGACTGGCCAGACACGCAGCCTGCAGCATCAGATCTACCATGTTTCAATACAGATTTTACAGATTTACTCACACCATGCCACATCATGCTACACTGTCTGCTACACAAACGTGTCGAGAGATGTCGAGATGACCTGGGAGGCTTGAGCTCGCAAAGGTTCCCCACCTGGTGCTGTTAACACCGGCAATCTGCAAGGATTGCAACACTGTCACTAATCATCCGGAATCTATCTGCTTCCCCGCTTCAATGGAGGACGTTGGATGAGTTTTGAGATACTATTTACATCTATTTGCTTTACATAGTTATCAAAATAGTTTTAAATCCCAAGTCACGGGCCCAGATTATTTCGGTCTACTCTTCACTTTAATTTCACTTTACTTAGCCATACATAAATATTTACCTCATTTTCCTTCATTTGGCATTCATTCGATTGAAGACAAGATCTGTGTCATTCGATTGATCGACTGTGAAAGGTCGCACCTCGTCGAAGATGAGCAGCCAGATCTGCTGCTGACATCACCTGCAATGAATCAATGATGAACGATTTGGAACGGCCAATGAACGGCCATGAGATTACAAAGACGACAAGCGGAAGCACGTGCTATGAAGACCAAACTATACCAAACTTCACATCATCTCAATCATCCTCTTGGATTGAAAATGATGAAAGCGGGACATGAAAACCATGAATATGAAGGAAATTGAAGGAATGATAGGGTCCCATAGGGTTGTACAACGAGTCTGTGTCTCCGCACCTCATGGGGAAGATTGATGCTCTCCTGTGCCTGGTCTCAGCAGAGATACACACCATTCACATCATCTAAAATCTTCCAGAGCTTTTCTAACCTCTTGAACTGTTGATTACTTTTGAATACTTTGGATGCAACATGATACAACATGGTAACATGATGCAACTCTTGCTCTGGCACGCGCTCTCAACATTAAAAGACTCTCTCAAAGAAAAGGCTGGTCGCTTCCCTTTCCCTGCTTGCTGTTGAGCCGGGCCTGATCCGGAAGACAGTGACCGGAAAGCACACCTGACTGTTGATGACTGTGGCATCTGCCAAACGCACACAAACATGGCGAAGTATTGCACAGTATGATCAGTATGTTCTATTGACATCTATTGACTCCATTCGCGCAGTCCAGTGGTCCTGGATCTTTGGGTGATATTTTGAGCTTTCAGAGAGATGAGAGACACGAAGGTTCCATCGCATTCCAACTCGCGCCTGAGTCATTTTCATCATTCCCTTCCTGGCAGAGCAAAGATCAGTGACACCATGTGACACCCACACACACAAAGATCACAAAGACAAAAAAAGAGAAACTCATCTGGACCATCTGCAGGACCTTGAGATCTCGTTGCATGTCCCGATATCGTTGCAGCTCGTGCAAGTCCTGACACAGAGCAAAAGGACATTGGAACATCTTGCTATATCTTAAACATTCTTAAACATCCTGAAATGCTGCAAAGGACGTGCATAGTGTGCATCACTGAATATCATTGAATATCAGGGTGCTGCCGGCCCATGCTGCCTTCCCATTGCGCTCTTCTAGCTTTTCACACCTCACGAACCAAGGCATTTCGAAGAATGGTTGCTACCCTGTAGAGAGAATGTGACAAAAAATACAACTGAAGAAACTGACCCGATACCATCCGATACCATCCGATACCGACTCGACAATCTCGACACTCCAACAAGACGCGCTGCGACAGACGCTGGACTTAGCTTGGGCACTGCTCCTCCAGCTGCTGTCGCTTCGCTTCGCTTTTGGCCAAGCGCACTCGCAGCTCCGTCAACACTGCCGCAGCACTCCGAAGCGCTGCGGCGCCACTGGGAGTTGCGCTGTCTGCCACATTGGATTGCTCAAAATTTGTCAAACATCATGAAACACCAAAACAAACTGCGCAAACTCGAACAAACTGATTAAATACCGAGCAGATCCGAGCAGTACAGACTGCCATCTGAGCCATATGTCCAACGCTGTCCAATTCCACTTTTGTCCAGATATGTCCAGATATCCCAAGCAACCTGAGTGCGTTCTCGCAGCACATCAATCCATCACAGCTCATGCCATCTCGGAGTCATGTTGTCTGTCTGTCTGTATGTCTGTCTGTATGTCTGTATGTATGTCTGTCTGTCTGTGTATGTATGTCTCTATGTCTGTATGTATGTCTGTGTATGTATGTCTGTGTATGTATGTCTGTCTGTATGTCTGTCTGTCTGTGTATGTATGTCTGTCTGTCTGTCTGTGTCTGTCTGTCTGTCTGTCTGTGTATGTCTGTGTATGTCTGTGTATGTCTGTGTATGTCTGTGCATGTCTGTCTGTCTATCTGTCTGCATGTCTGTCTGTCTATCTGTCTGCATGTCTGTCTGTCTGTATGTCTGTCTGTGTATGTCTGTCTGTCTGTATGTCTGTCTGTCTGTATGTCTGTCTGTCTGTATGTCTGTATGTATGTCTGTCTGTATTTCTGTCTGTATGTATGTCTGTCTGTGTATGTATGTGTGTCTGTCTGTATGTCTGTCTGTCTGTATGTCAGTCTGTCTGTCTGTCTGTGTCTGTGTGTCTGTGTGTCTGTGTGTCTGTGTGTCTGTGTGTCTGTGTGTCTGTGTGTCTGTCTGTCTGTCTGTCTGTCTGTCTGTCTGTCTGTCTGTCTGTCTGTCTGTCTGTGTGTCTGTCTGTCTGTCTGTCTGTGTATGTCTGTCTGTATGTCTGTATATATGTATGTCTGTCTGTCTGTCTGCCTGTCTGTCTGTCTGTGTATGTATGTCTGTCTGTCTGTCTATCTGTCTGTGTATGTCTGTCTGTCTGTGTATGTCTGTCTGTCTGTGTATGTCTGTCTGTCTGTGTATGTCTATGTCTGTCTGTCTATCTGTCTGTCTGTCTGTCTGTGTGTCTGTCTGTGTGTCTGTGTGTCTGTATATCTGCCGGTCTGTCTGTATGTCTGTCTGTCTGTCTGTATGTCTGTGTATGTCTGTGTATGTCTGTGTATGTCTGTGTATGTCTGTCTGTCTATCTGTCTGCATGTCTGTCTGTCTGTGTATGTATGTCTGTCTGTCTGTATGTCTGTCTGTCTGTGTATGTCTGTCTGTCTGTATGTCTGTCTGTCTGTATGTCTGTCTGTCTGTATGTCTGTATGTATGTCTGTCTGTATTTCTGTCTGTATGTATGTCTGTCTGTGTATGTATGTGTGTCTGTCTGTATGTCTGTCTGTCTGTCTGTATGTCAGTCTGTCTGTCTGTCTGTCCGTCTTTGTCTGTCTGTTTGTGTATGTATGTCTGTCTGTCTGTATGTCTGTCTGTCTGTATGTCTGTCTGTCTGTATGTCTGTATGTATGTCTGTCTGTATTTCTGTCTGTATGTATGTCTGTCTGTGTATGTATGTGTGTCTGTCTGTATGTCTGTCTGTCTGTCTGTATGTCAGTCTGTCTGTCTGTCTGTCCGTCTTTGTCTGTCTGTTTGTGTATGTATGTCTGTCTGTCTGTCTGTCTGTGTATGTCTGTCTGTGTATGTCTGTGTGTATGTCTGTATGTATGTCTGTCTGTATGTCTGTCTGTATGTCTGTCTGTATGTCTGTCTGTATGTCTGTCTGTGTATGTCTGTATGTATGTCTGTCTGTGTATGTCTGTATGTCTGTATGTCTGTGTATGTCTGTATGTCTGTATGTCTGTGTATGTCTGTATGTCTGTATGTCTGTATGTCTGTATGTCTGTATGTCTGTCTGTCTGTCTGTCTGTCTGTCTGTCTGGGTGTGTTTGTGTGTCCTTGTGGGTCTGTGGGTCTGTGGGTCTGTGGGTCTGTGGGTCTGTGGGTCTGTGGGTCTGTGGGTCTGTGGGTCTGTGGGTCTGTGGGTCTGTGGGTCTGTGGGTCTGTGGGTCTGTGTGTCTGTGTGTCTGTGTGTCTGTGTGTCTGTGTGTCTGTGTGTCTGTGTGTCTGTGTGTCTGTGTGTCTGTGTGTCTGTGTGTCTGTGTGTCTGTCTGTCTGTCTGTCTGTCTGTGTATGTCTGTCTGTCTGTCTGTGTATGTCTGTCTGTCTGTCTGTCTGTCTGTGTATGTCTGTCTGTCTGTCTGTGTATGTCTATGTCTGTCTGTGTATGTCTATGTCTGTCTGTGTATCTGTCTGTCTGTCTGTCTGTCTGTCTGTCTCTGTGTGTGTGTGTCTGTGTGTCTGTGTGTCTGTGTGTCTGTGTGTCTGTGTATGTATGTATGTCTGTCTGCCTGCCTGCCTGTCTGTCTGTCTGTATATCTGCCTGTCTGTCTGTATATCTGTCTGTCTGTCTGTATGTCTGCCTGTCTATGTCTGTCTGCCAGTCTGTATGTCTGTCTGTATGTCTGTCTTTCTGTATGTCTGTCTATCTGTATGTCTGTCTGTCTGTCTGTCTGTATGTCTGTCTGTATGTCTGTCTGTATGTCTGTCTGTCTGTATGTCTGTCTGTCTTTATGTCTGTCTGTCTGTATGTCTGTCTGTCTTTATGTCTGTCTGTTTGTCTGTCTGTATGTCTGTCTGTCTGTCTGTGTATGTCTGTCTGTCTGTCTGTGTATGTATGTCTGTCTGTATGTCTGTCTGTCTGTACGTCTGTCTGTCCGTATGTCTGTCTGTCTGTATGTCTGTATGTATGTCTGTCTGTGTCTGTCTGTATGTCTGTCTGTCTGTCTGTGTATGTCTGTCTGTCTGTATGTCTGTCTGTCTGTATGTATGTCTGTCTGTCCGTCTTTGTCCGTCTGTTTGTGTATGTATGTCTGTCTGTGTATGTCTGTCTGTCTGTATGTCTGTATGTATGTCTGTCTGTATGTCTGTATGTATGTCTGTCTGTGTATGTCTGTCTGTTTGTATGTCTGTCTGTCTGTATGTCTGTCTGTATGTCTGTATGTGTCTGTCTGTCTGTATGTCTGTCTGTCTGTATGTCTGTCTGTCTGTATGTCTGGATGTAAGTCTGTCTGTCTGTATGTATGTTTGTCTGTCTGTGTATGTATGTCTGTCTGTATGTCTGTCTGTCTGTATGTCTGTCTGTCTGTATGTCTGTCTTTCTGTATGTCTGTATGTATGTCTGTCTGTCTGTCTGTGTATGTCTGTCTGTCTGTGTATGTCTGTCTTTCTGTGTATGTCTTTCTGTCTGTGTATGTCTGTCTGTCTGTGTATGTCTGTCTGTCTGTGTATGTCTGTCTGTCTGTGTATGTCTGTCTGTCTGTATGTCTGTCTGTATGTCTGTCTGTATGTCTGTCTGTATGTCTGTCTGTCTGTCTGTATGTCTGTCTGTATGTCTGTCTGTCTGTATGTCTGTCTGTCTGTCTGTATGTCTGTATGTATGTCTGTCTGTATGTCTGTCTGTGTATGTATGTCTGTCTGTATGTCTATCTGTCTGTATGTCTGTCTGTATGTCTGTATGTGTCTGTCTGTCTGTATGTATGTCTGTCTGTCTGTGTATGTATGTCTGTCTGTATGTCTGTCTGTCTGTATGTCTGTCTGTCTGTCTGTATGTCTGTCTGTCTGTTTATGTCTGTGTATGTCTATCTGTCTGTATGTCTGTCTGTCTGTATGTCTGTATGTATGTCTTTCTGTCTGTCTGTCTGTATGTCTGTCTGTGTATGTCTGTCTGTCTGTGTATGTCTGTCTGTCTATGTCTGTCTCTATGTCTGTCTGTATGTCTGTCTGTCTGTCTGTCTATGTCTGTGTATGTCTGTGTATGTCTGTGTATGTCTGTGTATGTCTGTGTATGTCTGTGTATGTCTGTGTATGTCTGTGTATGTCTGTATGTATGTCTGTCTGTATGTATGTCTGTCTGTATGTATGTCTGTCTGTCTGTGTATGTCTGTCTGTCTGTCTGTATGTCTGTATGTGTCTGTCTGTATGTCTGTATGTCTGTCTGTCTGTCTGTATGTCTGTCTGTCTGTGTATGTCTGTCTGTCTGTCTGTCTGTCTGTGTCTGTCTGTCTGTCTGTCTGTCTGTCTGTGTATGTCTGTCTGTCTGTGTATGTCTGTCTGTCTGTGTATGTCTGTCTGTCTGTGTATGTCTGTCTGTCTGTCTGTCTGTGTATGTCTGCCTGTCTGTGTATGTCTGTCTGTCTGTGTATGTCTGTATGTCTGTATGTCTGTATGTCTGTCTGTCTGTGTATGTATGTATGTATGTCTGTATGTCTGTATGTCTGTGTGTGTATGTGTATGTGTATGTGTATGTGTATGTGTATGTGTATGTGTATGTGTATGCATGTATGTATGTGTATGTATGTGTATGTGTACGTATGTGTACGTATGTGTATGTATGTATGTATGTATGTGTATATATACATAATTTTATACATATGTAAAATCATATGCGTGTATATATATATATTATGCTAGCCCACTCCCCAAAGATACCATTTTTCTCTGATTGTATGCATGCCTCACCAAGAAAAATGTTAGCATACATGTAATTGCTGAGTTGTTACATATTTCAAAGGGGTGAAGAAAACCGTTTCATTTTCCATAAGAAACTCTTGTTGGAAGAAACCCTGTACTTTCTCAGAAGTGAGTATTTCTGCATACTAATTGATTTCAAGGGGATGCAGCATCTTCAAGATTTATTCCGAGAGTCCTGAGCAATCATACGCTCAGCTCCATGTACTACTTTTGCATACACACATGATATCACATGATTACTTGCTTAACACCACAAATATCCACAAACCATATATCTAAAATATAATCTATTATAATAAATGATGATATTTTATATTATGACAAAATATATAATTAATATATAATTGAAAATAAAATATAAAATAATAAAATAACATAAAATAAAATATAATATAACAAAATAAAACATAATATAATATAATAAAATATAATATAAAACAATAAAATATAATATAATATAATAAAATATAATATAATTTAATTTAATATAATACAATAACATATAGAAATGAAGTATATTATGACAGATAATGACATATAACACAATAAAACATAATATAGCATAATATAAAATAATATAATAAAGTACAAAAAAAATATTTTTATATTATGTAATATATAGTATAATGTAAAACAATAAAACATAGTAAAATATAATATAACATAGTATGATACAATACAATACATTATAATATAATAAAATATAATATAATATATTACAATATAGTAAAGTAAAAACAAATACAATATAATATAGTATAGTAAAAACAAATATAATATAGTACAATACAATATAGTATAATAGAGTACAATACAATATATTATAATATAATATAATATAATACAATATAGTATAATAAAATATAATATCATATAATAATATAATATAATAATATAATATTATATAATATTATATTATACATACATTTATGACGTCGAGAATGAAAACAAACAAACAAAAAAACAGAAAAACAGAAAAACAACAAAAAAATACCCCCTCCCCCCCCAAAAAAAACATGGGGGAATATGGCAGGATATAGGAGCAAATAAGGAGATACGGGAACAACATGGAGCAAGAAATCAGATAGCTTCCATAAATGCACCTGTCCTTTTTTTACGATCCATAGGGTGCGTGTCTCTGCCAATCCTGTACACGTTACAATGGCAGACAAATCCAGCTAGTCCAGACCTCCTCTTGGATTGTTTTTGTTTTTTTTTTTGTTTTTTCCCTAGGAAAAGAACAAAAAAAAGGGGTACCACGAGCCGTGGGGCACCCCCTAGACTGATTGCTTTCCCCCATCAAAGGTAATAGGCGCACTGTTTGAAGCTTTGACTAGGCAGCCCTTGTTGGATTTTGGGAGTTTTGGTCGCAGCTTGGCAGCAGGCAACGCAGCAGACTGTGGACTTTGAGAGCAAGTGGTATCAACAAGCTGCGGCGATTAGAGAGAAGCACAAAGTCTCTTTGAGTTTCAAACCGTGCGCTGTTTATTGTTTTGTTTATTGTTTTTCTATTGTTATTGTTTTGTTTTTTATTGTTATTGTTTTGTTTTTTTGTTTTAATTATTTGCTGGTTTCCAGTAAAATGAAGCATTTTGCGTCATGATAATACACGCATACATACAATCATACATGCATACATGCACTTGTAATCTGTGTCTGCCAATGGCTCTGCCAAGGTGCAAGACCTTCTTCTCACAAAGAACTTCGCTCAGCTGATCCCTGCAGCTGTGAAGCTCTGCGTTTTCCTCCGGGACGCAACGTGATGCAACGTGATGCAATGTGCAACTCAACACTGCTAATTGAGCTTCAATAGGTCAAAGTGATGGCCGCACGGTTTTGAAGCCTACACTTGGTGTGTCTAACAATGTCTAACCCGCAAGATTCCACAAGGACCAAACCCTTTTGGCTGCTTATATTTGATGATATTTACTGCAGCAATATCTTAAACATTCTTAAACATTCTTAAACTATAGTCAATCAGATTCAATCAGATTCAATCAGCACTCTGCGAAGGCACGCCCTTGTGGTTCTGTTTAAGGCTAGATGCAAACCGGGCACAGTACTCCAGGCCTAGCCTTGGACAAAAGATCCACCTGGCGGGACAGTTAAACATGTTGACATGGTTTGTTGAAAACATGTTAAAAACACAAAATAAATCAACATAATCCCAAAAAATATCCCCAACAGCAACAAATACATGAAAAAGTCAACAAATGTTTGTCGGAATGATTTTTGAGAGCTGTTTGAGAAAAACCGAGATGAACCTTTGATTGACCCGTTGTCGGGAACAACAAAAACTTTGCTTGGACACGTGTGCCTGGACACCTTGCTTGCAAATCTGTTCCTGGGAGCTTGCTTGGGAACCCTTGCTTGGTAACCTCGCTTGGGAACCTGTTCTTGGAAACCTATTCCGGCGAACCTTGCTTGGAAACCTGTCTTGGGAACCTGTTCTTGAAAACCTTGCTTGGGGACCTTGCTTGCGAACCTGTTCTTGGCAACCTTGCTTGGAAACCTGTTCTTGGAACCCTTGCTTGACAACCTGGTCTTGGAACCCTTGCTTGGAAACCTTTTCTTGGGAACCTTGCTTGGGAACCCTTGCTTGGTAACCTTGCTAGGGAAACCTTTGGGAACCTTGCTTGGAAACCTTGCTTGGGAACTGGCTTAGCACCCTTACTTGGAAACCTGCTCTTAGGAACCTGTTGTTGGGAACCTTTGGGAGCTTGCTTGGGAACCTTGCTTGGGAACCTCTTCCTGGAAACCCTTGCTTGGGAACCTCTTCCTGGGAACCTTGGTTGGGAACCTTGCGCAGTGTGGATTTGGCTGCTCCGACCTGCTCCGAGACCTTTATTATGGCTGAAAACCCAAGCTTACCCTGTTGGGCAAAAACATCTATGACTTCTTGAAACATGTTGCATAATCACATATATATATATGATACAATATGACATATATGTATCCATAATAATCCCTATAATCTCTATACACATATTATATCCAAACATTTGGAGGTTTGACTTGTTGGCTCCGGCGATCAAGCGAAAGGTCACCTGCACTTCGAGCACTTCCACTTTGTTGTGCTCTTTGTGACCAACCTCCTGGGGCGGGTGCCGAGAAAGAAACGCGTCTTTTCAAGGAAACTTCTTCAAAACTAGATGCTCTACATATTCTCTACATATTCTCTACATGCTCCACACATGCTCCACACATGCTCCACACATGCTCCACACATGCTCTGCACACGCTGCATGTGACATCTCTTGTCTTGCAACGGGGCCTGCGTCTTCTTCAACTTTTTTTGCAGCTCCTCACATTGCAACTTTTCCAATTGTAGCAGGTCGCGTTGTTCCTGTCGAAGCACAGAATCTGGCATTCAGACGTGGTCTTCAGTGAGTTTGCCTTCTCACTCGACAATCATAGCACATTTTGACGATTTTAGATAGATGTGCTGACAGATGTGCTCTTGCTCTTACTTGCTGCAATTGTCCATAATTATTTTCTGGAAACAAACATGGCAGCATACTATCATTCAATTCGACTTGGCACAAGGAAAGTCTCTTTTCATCTCCTGCAGGTTCTTTTCCAGCTCCGCTTGCAGCATCTCGTACCTTTCCTCTGGAGTGCAATCAAAGAACATCAAAGACTTCTGAACACACAAACAAAAACATGTTTAATTTTGCATTTTTCAAAATCATATTTTGCATGCTGCTGCAGGGCAGATTGGATATTCAGCATTTCGCCCATTGAAATGCACTCACACAATATTATCTACGCATCATGTATATATATATATACAGTATATGTACAGTAACATATATATATATATGTCATATGACTATATTATATTATATTATCATGTTCATATTGGATGCACATGCGGGTGCAGAGATGTGCCAAGTAAACATTTTGTCATCCTTTTCATGTTTGTTGGTGAGATTCGGGGCCTGTGTCTTCTTCATTTTTTTCTCCAGCTCCTCCCATTGCAACTTCTCCAGCTGCAGCATGTCCATATGCTCCTGCGAAGCAACAGAAGAGGGTGAATCTGCAAGAGTCCACAACTTGATCCGCATTGAGACAGAAAGGGATTTCAATGGATTTCAAGTGATTCCCACCGCTGCTACGATGCTGCTGGCTTGCTGAACATTGAAACTAATCTCCCAACTGTACTCGAAACGATTCAACAGCCTGCCTTGCCTCAGCCAGCTTGAGCTTTTCTGCCAGCTCTTGCCATTGCACCTTTTCTAGCTGCAGTGCGTCCCGCTGTTCCTGCCACTCTATGGTACAAACATGGCACAAACAAGCCGTGCATGTCGCTGTCCAAACAGGATCAAATAGGCATGTGCGGCATGTCAATCTGACCGCAAAAAAAAACACCATCGTTGTCACCGTCACCTGGGATCCCACCCTGTCGACAAGGTTTGATGCTTTTGATGCCTGTGTCTGCTTCAATTGTTTTTCCAGCTCAAATTGCAGCGTTCTGGACTTCATGTCCCGCTGTTCCTGTCACAAACTTGGGCAGATTTGTCACCACAAATATGCGATTCCACTTTGTGTTCAATCTGACTCTGATCTCTGAATTGCTACAAATGTATTGTCTTGATGTCAAAACTATGCAATTCAACTCTTCAGCGTTGAAACCATATATAGCATACGTAATTTAGTTCTACCACCATTCGACTGCCTTTTGTGACCTTTTTTTAGCCATCAGCAAACAAAGAGCAATGCGATACAATGAGGATGATGTCATAATCCAGGCATATCCAGGCAGTGTGCAGTGGAACACACACTGCTTTGCCCGATTGCCTGGTCATTCAGCTGCTCTTGTAAAGCATCCTGCAAAATCTACAGGCAGTCTCGTTTTCAGTTGACAAACTTCTAAAGGTGGGCGCATGATACAAATTGATACAATATGACAACACAGCGTATCAAAGCGTTGCATTTTCACATTTTTAACATACATTTTGCTGCCATGGCCTCCAGATCTTGTATCTTCTTCTGCATTTCTTCTTTCTGCAGCTGTTCAAGTTGGAGCAAGTCTCGTTGGTCCTCGGACGTCCATCAAACATGATCAAACAGCATGGATAAAGCCTGATAAAACTTGACCAGATTGGTTGGATCTGTCCATGTTGCTCCTCGAGAGAACGCAAACTATTTGAACTCGGAACATTGCCAAGAAACACAGCCACCCTTCAACCACCAACACCGTTGAACTAGCCATTCATCACTTGAAAGCATTGTGCCTTACAATAGCCATTAGTGAATTCAAACATATTCAAACAATCTTCCATGCTGATCATGGGAATATATGGGAATCATAGGTGTCAGAAAGCGCCTTGATCACCTCTTGCGCTGATTCCAACTGTTTTTCAGCAAACATCTGCCAGTCTTCCTGGCCCAAAACAATGCTCAAATATGCTCAATCAATCTCACTCCACTGAATTCCACTGCATTCCACTGCACCTCCCTGGACCTCTCTAGGAGGAGACCGTTCTCTGACGAAACATATTGTCAGTCTTTCCTTTCTGAAACATTCCTTCTTACAGCAGTCTTTCCCGTACAACCTTTTAGATCCCTCTGACAGTCCTTCTGACCGCTT
>CAMXCT020003155.1:0-20000 GCA_947184155.2 Cladocopium goreaui | reverse complement strand
GTCCAATTTCGGGACTTTGATTAAACAAGTGATCTGCTCCCATTGACCGACCGTTGATACACAGTAGTCTTTATGCAGAGCTTTATATAGTTCGGCGTGGGTGTTGTATATTCAACCGGTCAAAATAGATTGTGTACATTGTACTCGACGTTTGAATGCGTTTGAGAGGTAGCTCGTGTCTCTGGAAGCCTCTAAATTATTCTAAATTCACTTCTGTCCTACATGCGGTAAATGAGATGGGCCAAGGATGGGCCAAGAATTGGGTGGTACCTGGTCCCAATCAACAAGTCCGCAGGTCTTCTTCTCCTTGAAATTGTCAAAGATATATACTTGAGGCATCACGACCCTTTTTGCTCTAGGCTGATGCCTGCCCTAAACATGAGCAATTGTACTGACTTGTGCCTGCCGTAGTACCTTGATCTGGACAGCCAACAACTCTTGAAACTCTCTCACAGCTGGAGGCACTTGCAGCAATAGAAACCAGCAATCCTTTGGATGCTGAGCCCTTTGAGCCAGTACAAGCGGAGAAATGACCAAGCTCTCAAAATCTTGCAGAAAGCTACTTAACAGAGGAACGGGCAGTCTTATTTAATCTTATTTCCAACTGTCTCCCTTCGTCTCTGTTCTGCGCTTTGCAAAAGCACAGCTACCCTTTCTCAGCAAATTCCAGATACACAGTTGATACACAGCGTGGTTCAAAAATGTTCAAAAGCCAGGATTTTGCTCGCACTTACAAATCTTACAAGGTTTGCGACGGTTTCTTGGACAGAGCATCCAGGTGCCTTGAAGTATGCCACCAAAGGCACTGCCAGCAACATGCCCGTGGGACCCCAAATGAACCTTGCATTTCCACCAAGCGAATTCTTCAATTTGAAAGTCCTTTGGATTTTCTCAACACAATAAGGAGTACTCATACTCTCAAATCTAGAATGAAGAGTGTCTTCGAAAACCAAACATAGAGGACATTTTGACTGAGAGGCATCTCTGTAATTTTTCACTGGAAGTGAAACTTCCGACAGGTTCGAAGACATGTGATTGAATGCTTAGATGTTGACCCGAAGAAGGTCACTGCCATGAGGATGACAACGGGGTGCCTCACTCTGTGTGGCCGCGGAATACCAAGCAGTTGCAAGTCTGAAGAACCACGCGCATGGATTTTCACAAAAACATCACGCGCTAAATTGGTTAGTGTTCTTTCATTTTGGTTCACACGGGAAAACCAACCAAGAGCCAAGCATCTTCATTAGCTGATCTGCTTCAACCAGTTTCACCTTTCAAGGATTCATGCATGAACCAGGTGCGGCATAGCAAAAATGGAGAAAAAACATAAAAAACATTGTCGTTAGCGCAAAAAAAATCAACTCGATGTCAAATCACCGCAATGCGGCAGCGCATCACTTTCTTCCATAACTTCACCCAAAATTCTGTGTGGACATTGCCTCGACTACATTGGCGAAGACAAACTTCAGCCCAAGTTGCGCCAAGGTTGCAACCTCAAACTGCATGTGGACAAACTGTTAACAAAATGTCAACACGGGCGTCAAATGAAGCAACTCACAGCCGGAGGATACAACGAGGCCAATGAATTGGAAAAGTTGAAAGAAAAACGCATGAACAGAACCAATTGAACAGTGCCTGAACATGAAAAAATGGTTTGTTAATGTTACCAAACGCTATCGCCCCGCCGAACTGTATTTTGCCAAGCGTCAAAGAGGGTCATCCCAGGAGATTCCAGTCGACTGGAGTGCATTACCGTGGAACGTGTGCAGGGGAACAAAAACACCGCGGAACTGTTTGTGAAATTCCGTGACATCACTACATCATCATCATCATCATCATCGTCATCATCATCATCATCACCACCACCATCATCATCATCATCATCACTGCATCATCATCACCATCATCACCACATCATCATCAGCATCACCATCATCACCATCATCACCACATCATCGTCAGCATCATCAGCATCATCATCACCATCATCACCATCATCACCATCATCACCATCATCACCATCATCACCAACATCATCATCATCATCATCATCACTGCATCATCATCATCATCACTACATCATCATCAGCATCATCATCATCATCATCATCATCAGCATCATCATCATTATCAGCACTACATCATCATCAGCATCATCATCGTCATCAGCATCATCATCATCATTATCATCACTACATCATCATCAGCATCATCATCATCATCAGCATCATCATCATCATCAGCATCATCATCATCATCGTCATCATCATCATCATGCTCATCATCACCATCATCATCATCATCATCACCATCATCATCATCACCATCATCATCATCATCATCATTGTCATCATCATCATTATGGTCATCATCATCATCATCACCATCATCATCATCATCATCATCATCATCATGTCAATTCTATTGTTTCCGGAGAAGTGGGTCAGACCGTGCTGGCCTATCGAAGAGTATGACCGGCGCTGGCAGAATCAGGGCTACGATGGCCCCCACCTCAGAAACTTCAGACATTACCTGGAAATGATGACGGAAAAAAGTCAACGGTTGTGAAACATTGTGAGTCCGTAAAACTTGCCTTAAAGTTACAACACCACACCGAGGCACCGGTCAAAACTACTTTGAATGGGGACATGAATGGAAAAACACGGGCAACTTTGGAAAACATGGAAAGCAATTGTTTCGGAAGAACCGAACCCATAACGCCCAAGGCCTCGGGGACGAAACTCAACAGGAACGCGAAAAGTCCAAAGGCTGGTGCCAGGTCCACGCCTCCGACGTGACGTGAGATCATTGGGTTTTGAAAGATTGCTTTTGAACCATCACTATCATCACTGAATGAAAACCGCAGTCCCTCTGCAAGGCAGAATGTTTTTTTCTCCATCCAACGGCTGATCTCTGTCTCGGTCTTGTTCTCACTGCCGCTTCAGTTCACCAGGTCTGGTGCGTACTCAGGCAATGCTCCATGCTCCATGCCCCGTGTCTAAACGCAACGACCATTCCTACGTTAAAAAAACTACCGACAACGATTTCTTGGCATTCCTACGTGTGGGGTGGCATGGAAAGGTGCTGTGCTTGGTTGGCTCTCACCTGTGGTTGCTGTCAAACTCTGGAAAACAAATGCGCAAATCGCAAGATTCCTTAACTGATTGCTTTTGTACCCACCGGTTTAGGTTTCCCTACAGTACATCCAAACAGGTAATGTTTGGCCTGAGCAATAAAATCAGGTCGCAGACATTACTTTTGCTTGGTTGGGAGCAAATACAGTGAAACAGAACTGCAGAAGCCTTCGGCCATCTTTCGGCCACATTCTCCGCAAATCAAACACCTGTAAAAGTTGGTCCCGCAGCCTCGCTCCTTTGGGAACATGTTTTTCAGTTTGTCCAGCAAGACATACCTCTTCCACTGTTTCCTTGTTTCTGCAGCCGCCGCCGAGTAGCAATCTGGCTGATGTTGAAGCTGCTGGCCTTCTTCGTTTCCTTCGCCACTTCAAGTGCTTAATTACTTACCAAGCTGAGGTTGGCGTCGAGGCCTGGTCCAGGAGATGGGCATGGTTGAAGGTGCTGGCCTTAGGGTGCAGCGGGTGATGGCAAGGGTATAAGGGCCAAATCTTAACCATTCCCGCCGTCAGCATGCAGGATGCGTATCATATGGATTGGCTGCGCCCGTATCCTGCAGAAGACAACTCCATCTTAATCAAGTGCCAGGTGTCTTTGGACGGGATTGCAGCCAGCTTGCACTTAACCAACTGGGCACGCTGCGTCATGACCGTGTGCTAAGCGAAGGCGCCGACGACCGGCCTCGGTCAGTGGAGCAAGTGCTCTTTACGTCTTCTTTCCGTTGCTGGTGGAGGTCATGGTCCAGGAATAAGCACAGAGAGCGCAACGGGACTATTTCCACCGATTGGGTTCCTCCGCTTAAAGGTCCGGTGCACGCCGCTTGCATCATATGGGCCAAAACAAGAGAATGACCTTGCTTGCCACGTTAGCACCCCAAGAGAAGAAAGCGAGTGAGCTAGCAATTTGATCAGCAGGCTGACTTCCTTCTGAAGATCGGCATCAACAGAAGACCAAAGCTTCATGCCTCAAAGCCTCAAGTTGACTGCGGCAATCATTTGAAGCTGTTCAATTGCTTTCCTCACAAAGTGTTTATGATCAGCGGGAAGGAGGAATGCTTATCTGGACTTCAGCCTTGCAGAAATCCAAGCTTGAGCATCTGCGTTCAATCAGCTTTTTCGCAATTTTCCCGCATAAAGTAAAATCATTGTTGTCCACTTGTTCCTGTTTTGGCTTGCTTTTGTCGCGCATATCTCATGATCTCTCATGTCTCATTGTTGCCTCTGTCGGACAAACATTTTCAACCTTTTTTCGCACGGTTTTCCATTTCGAGAAGATGAAAGCATCATTGGACAAGCCGCAAGCCCTTCCGGACAGCAGGGAAGCTGGTCACTCCCAACTTAATTCATCACTCTTCCGCACCGTCCCTCTCACAAGATCGGCCAGCCCCATCCTCACCAGAGCCGGCACCTCGAAGACTTGGCTGTTGACCAAGCAAATTATCTTGTGGTGAAGCTTACTTCAAAGAAAAGCGAGACAGGTACTTTCTCCAAGTAGCGCCCAGGCGCAATGATATCTCTACTCCAAGGCGAGCGCTGCGCAACCATGGGTTCTGGGTTTAAAGGTTGCTCGAAGGCACCAAGGGACGAAGCAGCGCAGGGGAGCCGCAGAGGGGCAATCCATTTTTTTTTGCACAGTCTGAGCATGCTCGTCTTAGGATGTCCAAAATTTACAAATTGTTGGTTAAAGATAATTCCATCATGTATCACCATGCGCTCAGCTCCTTGATGTCACTGCAATAGATCACTTCAAACTGGTACAGTATCAGGCAAGCATCCTCTGTATTGTCCACCAGCGCCACATCGTGAGCACAAGTTTCAGGCGCCAGGCATCAGAACCAGATTTGAGCAAAACCATCCCTGACGCCTCCCACACGGAGGGGCCCACGAACATGACGCAACAAGCCCACGCAGCCATCTGGACCAGTTGAAACAAATACGCAACCAACGCCACTTTGCACTCAATCTCTGGTCGCCCTTGGGCTTGGCCATGGTCGCCCTTGGGCTTGGCCATCAGCTTCTCAGTCTCTGGTTGCCCTGGGGGCAAGCACCCTTTTCTCTCAGCAGCCATCGCTGGCCAGACATTGTCACCACAACATCATCTTATCTTCTTCTCTTTCTCCTCCTCCTCTGGCTGGTCCATCCCTGGCCCTGCGCCCTTGAGCTCACAATGAAGGGATCAAGTTCTCCAGGCTCGAGCGGCTCCTTTGCCTGGCGGGGTTGGCGAACGCTTCTAATTCTGCTCAGCCGCTCCTCCTCCGTTGCCGGCCCTGTGTCTGCATCTGTGGCCTGTTCTCAGGCGGTGAAGTTGGCACCTGAGAGGCTGGGGTTGAACCATCCTCATCTACTGCGCGACTGTGCCATCTGGCTGCGTCTCCCGGCTGTCAGCTCCTCTTCCTTCGCCGCTGTTGCCAACATGGGCTCCTTCAGGCTTTCAGCCATGGCAGCACTTCTGGGTACAGCTTGAGCCTCTCTTTGACGGAGGCAGCTGCTGAGAATCCAGTGGAACACAGCACATCGGACACAAAGCTGTTGAGAAAGCCGTTGACTTACCATGGCCATCATCCATGGGTCAACAGACTCAACAGACACCAGCAAACATCAACAGACTTCAGAAGCACAAACAAACTTCTGAATGGCATAGCCGGATAGTTCAATCCAACCCTTTGCCTAGTCCACCAGCTACACCCCCATCCCAATGTTACCATCCACTGCGGCCTAGACTGCCGAGCAACACACCGACACAAAGGCCTGTGCATCGCGGAAGAGCTTCGCTACCCAGCACTCCCGAAAACTTTCCCTTTTTTGTCCTCCCTCCCTCACTCTCTTTGCCGTCACTGGCATATTTGGGTAATGCGGATCAATTTGGCACCTGTCCTACAAACCCTATTGGGCCCTCGGGCCGTAACCACAACATGCCAGGCCCTTCAACAGGATGTAGCGGCGGAAAAGCTCCTCTGCTGTGGCGAAGACCTCTACAAAAAACCAACCAGCTGTGGAGTCACACTTTACTTTTCTTGTAGCCTCCGTCGCTGCAACTGCCACTATCCCTCCATAGTCTATGAGGATCTGTGTCTGCTGAAGTCCTCCCAACCGAAGCTACCAAAAGTCACAAGTTAATTATCCGTCCTCCATCTGGGTGCCCAGAGGCCTGAGTTCAAACTGAGTGCTGCAGCTGTCCAACAATGGCAACATGTCCGTAGCTTCGCCTTACTCTCAATCTTGCCAACCTTGAGCGTGACTGAGGCGCCAAACATAGGGGCGGCAAGCCAGAAAGCTATGTACAAGGCCTCGAACATTGCCGGAGCACATAAATGTTCATGAACCTTCCCCTGGCACGTTTGATAGAATTTGCTTGCAAGACCTGTCAGAAGGATCGGCCAGTTGACGTTCTACGCGGCATATAGGTGCATGAAGAATCTCGGAATCCCCCTCTCTGATTGTACCCAACATCTTCAGCGCAAAGAGAGAAGCACATCTGGGCTAGAGGCCATCATGAGGAACTCTAAAATCCTGGCAAGGAACATGAAGATACGTGAGGTATAGATTATCGAAGGAAGTTTAGAAGTGAAACTTCCGACAATATGGACAGTTGAAAAGCAGAGGTGAGAAGAGTCAGAAGAGACAAGATCAGAAGAAAGAAGAGGTAGATGCGCGAAAAGATAGGAAAGTCGCGATTCACTGTGTTTTTTCCAATGATTTGTGGCTCCGGAGGGTCGAAAAGTAGGCTCGCTAAAGCGGCGGGTGCGGAGCCAGCTGGCCAGATGAGAGATGAAAAATTGCACGCCGTTGTGGCGCGAAGCACATTTCCAAGTCAAAATGGACAAAACACTAGAGGAGCGGACCACTTTTGGAAGTTGCGATGTCGAAAAAGTGCACGCCGTTGTGGCGCGAAGCACATTTCCAAGTCAAAATGTACAAAGCACACCACGTTCGGACCACTTTTGGAAGTTGAGATGTCGAAAAAGTGCACGCCGTTGTGGCGCGAAGCACATTTCGAAGTCAAAATGTACAAAACACACCATTGTCGGACCACTTTTGGAAGTTGAGATGTCGAAAAAGTGCACGCCGTTGTGGCGCGAAGCACATTTCGAAGTCAAAATGTACAAAACACACCATTGTCGGACCACTTTGGAAGTTGAGATGTCAAAAAAGCGCACGCCGTTGTGGCGCGAAGCACATTTCGAAGTCAAATGTACAAAACACACCATTGTCGGACCACTTTTGGAAGTTGAGATGTCGAAAAAGTGCACGCCGTTGTGGCGCGAAGCACATTTCGAAGTCAAAATGTACAAAACACACCACGTTCGGACCACTTTTGGAAGTTGAGATGTCGAAAAAGTGCACGCCGTTGTGGCGCGAAGCACATTTCGAAGTCAAAAGTGTTAAAAACTGACGGTCTCGGACCACTTTTGGAGGTTCAGATGTCGAAAAAGTGTCGAAAAAGTGCACGCCGTTGTGGCGCGAAGCACATTTCGAAGTCAAAAGTGTAAAAAACTCAGGGTTTTGAGCCTTTTTTGACGTGAAGATGTCGAAAAAGTAGACATTGATTAACTTAACTAACTTGACTAACTTAACTAACTTCACTAACTTAACTACCCTAACTTCGACGACAAACCAGTCAGACAAAAAGCCAGCCAACATCAACAAAACACCACCCCAACCACCACAACCCCCCCCCCTACTACACAACAACTACACAACAACTACACAACAACTACAACTACAACTAGAACTACAACTACAACAACTACAACAACAACAACAACAGCAACAACAACAACAACCACAAAAACTACAACTACAACAACTACAACTACAACAACTACACAACAACTACTACTACAACAACTACAACTACAACAACTACAACTACAACAGCAACAACAACAGCAACAACAACTACAACTACAACTACAACAACTACAACAACAACTACTACTACAACTACACTACACAACAACTGCAACCACACAACAACTACAGCTACAACTGCAACAGCAACAACAACTACAACTACAACAACTACAACTACAACTACTAAACAACTACAGCTACAACTATATGACTGCAACTACACTACACTAATTACATTACACCACAACTACAACTCCACTACGCTACAACTACAACTACAGTTGCAGTACATCACACTACATCCAGCAGTTGTGGGTGAGGTGACCACTGCAACCATTGCAACCACTCCAGCAAACACAACTCCAACCACTTTTCGGTCAATCAGTGGATTCGCTCTGCCATCCGTGATTCACAACAACCAACGTCTCCTATAGGTTTCCTATTCTGAAACTTCCGCCACCGCCTTGTGCGGTACTACTGGTAGAATATCCGAAGGAAGTTTAGAAGTCAAACTTTCGACAATATGGACAGATGGAAAAGCAGAAGTGGGAAGAGTCAGAGAAGAGAAGAGAAGAAGATCAGAGAAGAGAAAGAGTCAGAGGAAAGAAGATGCAGGCGCGCGAAAAGGTAGAAAAGCCGCGGCTCACGGTGTTTTCCAGTGATTTGTGGCTCCGGAGGGTCGAAAAGTGGGCTCGCTAAAGCGGCGGGTGCAGAGCCATCTGGCCAGATGAGAGATGAAAAATTTGCACGCCGTTGTGGCGCCAAGCACATTTCGAAGTCAAAACGCGCAAAGCACACCAGGTTGGGAGCACTTTTGGAAGTTGAGACGTCGAAAAAGTGCACGCCGTTGTGGCGCGAAGCACATTCGGACCACTTTTGGACGTTCAGATGTCGTTTCGCGTGGCAGGCGCAAGGGATTGTGCACTGTGTCAAAAGTGAGCAAAACATGAAGGCTTCATAGAATTTCGAAAAACTTCGAAAAACAATGGCAGGCGTGGGACATTTGAAGAGGATCTGGATGCATTTTCCGTGGCAGGCGCAATACAAGAGACATGCTCATCAGAGATATTAGGAGGTCTGGGCGCTGATTTCCTGAGAGAGGTTGCATTTTGGAGCATCAGATCTTCAGTTTTGGGAAGATGATTTTGCGTGACAGGTGCAGCACTTCGTATGACCTGGCATCACTTCTTCGTGGCAGGCGCAGTACTTTAGACAGGTGGAGTGGAAAAAACGCAAAATGCATTGGCACGAGGCCTTCAGCTCTGCACTCAACTTTCCATTTTTGAAGGAAGTCTCACAGAATTGCTTCGTTTTTGATGTTGCCAGCTGAGGAAGTCTCGCAGGGTTGCTTCGTTTCTGGCGTTATCAAGTTCGAAAGTTCAGGAAGTCTCTCAGAATTCCTGCGGCTTTGATGCTAGCAAGTTACAAAAACTGAGGAAGTCTTGCAAAATAGCTTCGTTTTCCGTTTTCCAGCTTGCAGATAGACAGGTAGATAGATAGACAGCCACACCTACAACTACAACTACAACTACACTAACGCTACAGCTACAAACAGGAATATACTACGCCCATTAAATTACACTAATTACGCTACACTACACCAATTAGATCTAATTACATCTAATTACATCTAATTGCATCCAATTACAACTAATTACATCTAATTACATCTAAATACATCTAATTACATCTAATTACACCACCACCACAACAACAACTACTACTACTACTACCACCACCACTACCACTACCACTACCACTACCACTACTACCACCACTACTCGTACTACTCCTACTACTCCTACTACTACTCTTACTATTCCCCCTACTACTCCCCCTACTATTCCTACTCCTACCCCTACTCCTACCCCTACTCCTACTCCTACCCCTACTACTACTACTACTCCTACTCCTACTACTACTACTCCTGCTGCTGCTGCTGCTACTGCTACTACTGCTACGACTACCACAGCTACAAGTACAACTACAACTACAAGACGCTACGCTACACTAACTCACTAACTACACTGCAGTACACTACAACTACAAATACAAATTCAACTGCACTACGCAACACTACACTACAGTAATTACATTACATTACATTGCATTGCATTGCGTTGCATTGCATTGCATTGCATTGCATTGCATTGCACTCCATTACATTACATTACAACTACCGCTGCAACGGCAACTACAACTACAACTACCGCTACACTGCACTACACTACACTAATTGCACTACACTGTAGCTTCAACTACAACTACACTACTTTACACCACACTACACTACACTACGCTGCGATAGAGTGTGCTACACTACGCTACACTAATTACACTGCACCACAACTACAGCTGCAACTACACTACACTAATTACACTACACTACACTACACTACACTACAGCTACAACTCCACTACACTACAACTACAACTACAGCGGCACTACAGCACACTATACATCCAGCAATTGTGGGTGAGGTGACCACTGCAACCATTGCAACCACCCCAAAAAACACAACTCCAACCACCTTTGGGTCCATCAGTGGATTCGCTCTGCCATCCATGCATCACAACAACTCACCTCTCCTATAGGTTTCCTATTTTTGAAACTTCCGCCACCGCCTTGTGCGGTACTACTGGCAATGAATATATATATATAAATATATGAATATAATGGAATAGGTATGCGTACCAGTAGTACCGCACAAGGCGGTGGCGGAAGTTTCAGAATAGGAAACCTATAGGAGACGTTGGTTGTTGTGAATCACGGATGGCAGAGCGAATCCACTGATTGACCGAAAAGTGGTTGGAGTTGTGTTTGCTGGAGTGGTTGCAATGGTTGCAGTGGTCACCTCACCCACAACTGCTGGATGTAGTGTGATGTACTGCAACTGTAGCTGTAGTTGTAGCGTAGTGGAGTTGTAGTTGTGGTGTAATGTAATTAGTGTAGTGTAGTTGCAGTCATATAGTTGTAGCTGTAGTTGTTTAGTAGTTGTAGTTGTAGTTGTAGTTGTAGTAGTTGTAGTTGCAGTTGCAGTTGCAGTTGCAGTTGCAGTTGCAGTTGTAGTTGTTGTTGTTGTTGTAGCTGTAGTTGTTGTGTGGTTGTAGTTGTTGTGTAGTGTAGTTGTAGTAGTAGTTGTTGTAGTTGTTGTTGTTGTTGTTGCTGTTGTTGTTGTTGTTGCTGTTGTTGTTGTTGTAGTTGTAGTTCTAGTTGTAGTTCTAGTTGTGGGTTGTAGTTGTTGTGTAGTTGTTGTAGTTGTAGTTGTTGTAGTTGTTGTAGTTGTTGTAGTTGTTGTAGTTGTTGTAGTTGTTGTAGTTGTTGTAGTTGTAGTTCTAGTTGTAGTTGTTGTGTAGTTGTTCTAGTTGTAGTTGTTGTAGTTGTAGCTGTTGTAGTTGTAGTTGCTGTTGTTTTTGTTGTTGTTGTTGTAGTTGTAGTTCTAGTTGTAGTTGTAGTTGTAGTTCTAGTTGTAGTTGTAGTTGTTGTGTGGTTGTTGTAGTTGTAGTTGTTGTAGTTGTAGTTGTTGTGGTTGGTGTTGTTGTTGCTGTTGTTGTTGTTGCTGTTGCTGTTGTCGTCGAAGTTAAGGTAGTTAAGTTAGTGAAGTTAGTTAAGTTAGTCAAGTTAGTTAAGTTAATCAGTGTCTACTTTTTCGGCATCTTCACGTCAAAAAAGGCTCAAAACCCTGAGTTTTTTACACTTTTGACTTCGAAATGTGCTTCGCGCCACAACGGCGTGCACTTTTTCGACACTTTTCGACATCTGAACCTCCAAAAGTGGTCCGCGAATGGTGTGTTTTGTACATTTTGACTTCAAAATGTGCTTCGCGCCACAACGGCGTGCACTTTTTCGACATCTCAACTTCCAAAAGTCGTCCGACACTGAGGTGTGTTGTACATTTTGACTTCAAACTGTGCTTCTCGCCACAAAGGCGTGCACTTTTTCGACATCTCAACTTCCAAAAGTGCTCCGAGAGTGGTGTGTTTTGTACATTTTCACTTTGAAATGTACTTCGCGCCACAACGGCGTGCACTTTTTCGACATCGCAACTTCCAAAAGTGGTCCGCTCCTCTAGTGTTTTGGCCATTTTGACTTGGAAATGTGCTTCGCGCCACAACGGCGTGCACTTTTCATGTCTCATCTGGCCAGCTGGCTCCGCACCCGCCGCTTTAGCGAGCCTACTTTTCGACCCTCCGGAGCCACAAATCATTGGAAAAACACAGTGAATCGCGACTTTCCTATCTTTTCGCGCATCTACCTCTTCTTTCTTCTTATCGTTTCTCTTCTCTCTGCCTCTTCCCTGCTCTGCGTTTCAACTGTCCATATTGTCGGAAGTTTAGCTTCTAAACTTCCTTCGATTATCGATCAATTGATCATTTTTCATCTAATATCATCTAATTAATGAGGAAGCGCAACGACCTGCGCCACACGCTGGGCTTCTTAGGTCCCGGCATTCGCCAAGCATTCCCCAGGATCTGATGCCAAGTTGTACATTGAACTCTTGAAGGGGAATTGGAATGTTCAAACATGTTAAAACACAAAAAACTCCCTTCAATGCTCTTTTCGAATGCATATTATCAATCTACGAAAAGAACAATGAAGAACAAATGACACAAAAATATACAAACATGCTTTTACATGTCGCGACATGGGTTCACATCCGTGCAGCTTACGAGAATAAACTTGCCTCCCCAACAATTGCAGAGAGTACCTCCTGACGAATGCTGGAAGGTGACTTGAAAAAAAAACACATGATGAGACATGCGAGACGAGACGGCATGCAATACGAGACATGTCAAATGACGAGACATGTCAACTCTTCTCCTCCACCTTCTCCAAGGCTTGTTGAGAGATGTCCTTAGATCGCATATCTTAACAATTCTAAATTCTTAACATATATATATATTATCAACTTAACTACCTTCATAATCTTCATAGTCTGTGTCCTGCTCGGTCTTGCGTGTTCATCGTGTTCGGTGCCCATACACATGTCAATGTCAATGCGAATCGGATGCAAGGTTGAGGATGGCACTTCAGCAAAGGCAGCAGGCATTGATCCTGGCTCTTAACGCTGTCTCACGCTGTCTCGCATCGCTAAACAATGCCAAACGATGTCAAACGAACATAAAACAAATCTTGCAAAGATGCGAAGCCGACTTTGATTATCTATGATTATCTTTTATCACCTCGGAACATTTTAGAATGGCCATGGCGGGCCTGTGGCACGTGTCACAATCCTTTGGACTGCTTGCGCGACCTCAAGGTTGGAATCGCAAATCCCAGATCTGGGCTGAGTATCTCAGTTATGTTTGTGTCAGATTATCAATTGTGGGAAGTAGAAAACTAAGCCAGAAGCATCCAATAGCAACCTATAAATCGATAATCTATGCGTGATTCTGCAAAACGGATGCTACCCTAGCGTGATGTAGCTGACGTATGTGACAGGTGGCAAGTCTATGTAACCAATGTAAGCCTGCATCCACTATGTGACCGAGGTGGAGGCGTTCTCTGCGCCTTTCTTGTAAACCTTCCAATCGTCCTGTGCTCAAAGCAGAGTGCTATGTATTGGGAACACTGAGACAGAGATAAGTCTCAAATGGAGACGCAACATACCACAGCAACTACAATAAACGCAATAAAGATCCATTATCATTAAGTATTAATACAACCCCTGATCTCAGATCTCCTGCAATCGTAGCACAGACTGGACCACCTGCCAAAGGTGTTTCTCCAGGAAACCATTTGGAAACTGCACATGAAACGCCGCCGTCCCAAGACTCCAACATCCAACAACGCTTTCTAGAAGGGCTGCAAAAAGCGAGCTGCCCGCACCATTAAAATGACTCCGCCCACAGCACAAACCACGAGGGCCACCACAATCGCTATGGCTACCTGCGGATGCCCAAAATGCCAAAATACACAAGAAACAAATAGAAACAGCAAGAGCACCTTGTGAACATGCAAAAGCACCTTGTATTGATATGTCAACAAAGTATCGATGGTATCCCATCAGCATGATGTGTCTGTCCCTTGGTCAACCTCTTCTTTCTGGCTGTTCTCTCTGCAGCCAAGCAGCCCCATGGAGCAACATCCGGAAACACGGTCCAACACTTTGGGCCTTGGGGGGCCCCGGTCCTCGTAGTATGACAATGAGATACAATGAGGAAACAGTCTTTTGACATCTTTGACATCTTTTGATCATGGTGTGCTGAATCCGCTATTTCGGGTGGGACCGAACTGCTTTTCTTTCATTTTAAGCCAGGTAACTTCATGATGGCAAATATCCTGAATCATTAAAATGGCATTAATAAAACTGTTCTGTTTTCGTCCCATTTCCAGGACTGCTTGAACAATTGGGTGAAATCACAAAGAAGATGTGATGTGGTGACCGTGGTTACCTCCACGCTTTTTAGGAGAGAAGTCTCAGTTGAATCTGACAATGACTTCAGCTATTGTGCGAATCAGTTTGTCAATGGTTGCCATGCTTTCATCATGTTTTCACACTGTTTTCACAACATTTCATAACTGCAGTCTAAGTATGTCTAAGTATGTCTAAGTAGTCTACAACAAGTAGTCTACAAGTAGTCTACACGCCCACATCCGTTGGTCCCTCTGGTCGCGTTGGTGCCGAGTTCCTGGCCCGAGTATCCCGAGTCTCGGTTTCATCCCTCTCGGGAGAGGCCGCCTCGAGTAACAAGGCAGACTTGCACCGACTCAGAGTTGCACAACGTTGCGTAATGTTGCACAATGTTGCACACAAATGGTCAAAAAATGTCAAAAGATGTCAAAATGGACTCTGAATAGAATTGCAATGTGGCACAAATTTCGTCCCTTTCTCTGTATGGTCTGAAACCTGCTTTCAAATAATGTTCAATAAGGTCCAAAGTACTATGTCAAGATTAGCAACCCCACATTCATAGGTTTCACAAGTCTCACAGAAACACAAAATGCTCCTTTGACTCTTGCGAGACCTTCATGGCTGGTACAGACTGGTACACGGCAGAATCTCAACCAGCACATGTCTTGAAACGAATTAAACGAATGATAACGAATGCAAATACTCCGATTCCGATTTAAGATGATTTAAGATCTGGACTTCTCCAATTTCAAGTTTGGAACCTCAACAAGGCAAATGCTTGTCAGTTCGTGCCGAAAGTTTTGATTGGTGCTGGTGTCACTGTTCAGCGCTCGTTGCTGGGGTTACTGGTGTGTCAAGCTACATGCGTCCATATGCTACAAACAGCAAGAAGATCAGTCAGCCTTTGAGCAATTTGAGCAATGCAAATTTGAATACAGGTGTACATGGTTGGAAGAAACACCCTCACTCGGGTTTGCAGTGAGGAGTGAGGAGCTTTCTTTTCACCATTTCAAGACCTCAGAGCCATGACCATCAAGTTGCACTCAGTCGGGTTCAGTCGCGTTTGGCCCCGGGCCATCGCTCCGGTCAGACCTCTCATGGCGATCCTGACAAGCAACATGATTATACAGTATTATAATGTATTATATAAATACATCATGCAGTCAACGAAGCGATCCAGAGATCGATCTAGAGACAGCAGAGCACCGACAGAAGCGAACAACCGAATGCTCTACTGACACTACTGAGACGGGGGGGACGGGGTGCCTCTTGATCAGCAGAGACAGTGCCGATGATCTCGGGCCGTGTCTGCGCAGTGCAATTGAGAAGGCAAAAGAATGCAAACGATATGTCAGCCATAGCCATTCCATGCGATTCCTAATCCTACAGCCATTTGGCTTTCCTTCAATATTCGGATATTTGTTCTACAGAGATCTACAGAGTATTCTTGGGTATATATATGCTGTGAGACCTTAGAACGAGGCTGAGACGCCATTGGATGCCTTGAATCTGCATGTGGCGTTGGCCAACATTGGATTCCGTTAACCAACCACTTCGGACATTCTCGGACCACGTCGCATCCTCCTTTTTCGCTCAGAAATCAAGCAGCTGTTGCTTGTCCTGGACGAGGAGCGAGCCCGCGATACCATCCTCGGCGTCCCCAATCCGAAAGGCCCTAAGACCCGACTTCAACGCTTTGAAGCCCAATTTATTCAATGCTTTGTATCGCTTTATTGTTTGAACAATGTTTGAACGATCTTTGAAAGATGAGTCGAACTTAAGTCAATTACAACTGTCATCATGGGACACTGACAGGATACCACGCGTCAACATGCAAAAAAAACGCCCCGCAAAATAAAAACCTTCCCGCAATATAAACATTTGCCATCGCGGCACGTCGTTTTTGCATGTCGACGGCCGCAGTTACATCGTTTTTGGCATGTCGACGGGGACAGGCGTCATTTTGGCATGTCGACGGGCACATTTTGGCATGTCGACGGCCGCAGTGACGTCGTTTTTTGGCATGTCCATGGGCACACATCATTTTGGCATGTCGACGGGCGCATTTTGCATGTCGACGGGCACATTTACTATTTTACACTTTACTATTTTCCCTTTCCAGGCTACTTTTTTGCATCGCGAGCCGTCATTTTGTTTTGCATGTCGGCGGGCACATTTACTATTTTACACTTTACTATGTTTCCTTTCCCGGCTACTTTTTTGCATCGCGAGCCGTCATTTTGACATGTCGACGGGCGCATTTTGCATGTCGGCGGGCACATTTACTATTTTACACTTTACTATTTTCCCTTTCCAGGCTACTGTTTTGCATCGCGAGCCGTCATTTTGACATGTCGACGGGCGCATTTTGCATGTCGACGGGCACATTTACTATTTTACACATTGCTATTTTTCCTTTCCAGGCTACTTTTTTGCATCGCGAGCCGTCATTTTGACATGTCGACAGGCGCATTTTGCATGTCGACGGGTGCATGTCCTATTTTACACTTTACTATTTTTCTTTTCCAGGCTACTTTTTTGCATCGCGAGCCGTCATTTTGACATGTCAACGGGCGCATTTTGCATGTCGACGGGCACATTTACTATTTTACACATTACTATTTTTCCTTTCCAGGCTACTTTTTTGCATCGCGAGCCGTCATTTTGACATGTCGGCAGGCGCATTTTGCATGTCGACGGGTGCATTTCCTATTTTACACTTTACTATTTTTCCTTTCCAGGCTACTTTTTTGCATCGCCAGCCGTCATTTTGACATGTCGACGGGCGCATTTTGCATGTCGGCGGGCACATTTACTATTTTACACTTTACTATGTTTCCTTTCCAGGCTACTTTTTTGCATCGCGAGCCGTCATTTTGACATGTCAACGGGCGCAATTTGCATGTCGACGGGCACATTTACTATTTTACACTTTACTATTTTCCCTTTCCAGGCTACTTTTTTGCATCGCGAGCCGTCATTTTGACATGTCGACGGGCGCATTTTGCATGTCGACGGGCACATTTACTATTTTACACATTACTATTTTTCCTTTCCAGGCTACTTTTTTGCATCGCGAGCCGTCATTTTGACATGTCGACAGGCGCATTTTGCATGCCGACGGGTGCATGTCCTATTTTACACTTTACTACTTTTCCTTTCCAGGCTACTTTTTTGCATCGCGAGCCGTCATTTTGACATGTCGACGGGCGCATTTTGCATGTCGGCGGGCACATTTACTATTTTACACATTACTATTTGTCCTTTCCAGGCTACTTTTTTGCATCGCGAGCCGTCATTTTGACATGTCGGCGGGCGCATTTACTATTTAACACTTTACTATACTTTACTATTTTTCCTGTCTCTGTCTCACTTGTGTCTCGGAAGACCCCTCACTTGCGTCATCATCGTCATCATCATCATCATGATGATCATCATCATCATCTTGGGTTGGTGGGTGCGGTGGGGTGGGGTGGAGTTTGATAACGCCTTTCGGTTCTCAGCACAGGGACTCTCTATAGCCTAACGCTATGAAATCTTCTCTTGTGCTTCCACACATATGCTACGCTGTGAGATCTTCTCTTGTACTTGCATACCAACATGGTGCCACGCTATCAGATCTTCTTCTGGCTCTGGCCTGGGGGGGGCGGGGTGGGGTGGGATGTGCTCACGTCGTTCGGCTTCCGGCACAGGGACTGTATCCTACTGGGAAGCCCCTTTGTACTTGCGGAAGTTATAAGTAAGTTGTGGTAGTTATAGCAGTTGTAGCACATATAAGTGAACTTATCGAAGTTATGGAACTTATGTTTTCCTTGAAAACAAGCATGTTCCATAACTTCGATACAAGTAAGTTCAAATAAGTTGTTATAACTTATATAAGTTTTTAGGTTTTCAAAATTTTGGTTTTTAACATGTTTCATTGTTTTGCATGAAGTTTCGCGTGTTTGGAAGCTGTGCGGTCCAGAGGACCGCATCTTTGCGACCCAGAGGACTGCAAGATAGACGATGAAACATGATAATTTAAATTGCGGACAGCCTTTCCGCACTAATCATGCAGGCAAACAAAGGCGGCCACAAAGCCGCCATCGGCGGACCAAAGATCCGCCAAACATACAAGACCAACATCGAAAATCAATCGCACGAGCTGGTTGAATGTGATTTCTCTTTTGGTTTCAGCTCCCCAAGTTTTTTCCATTGTACCCAAATCGCACTATATATTGTTTTGAATCTTTATGTATCTTTGCGTATCTTCATGTATCTTTATGTACCTTTTTGTATTTTTATGTATCTTTACGTATCTTTATGTATCTTAATTTATGTATCTTTTTGTTTCTGACGTATCTTTACGTATCTTTATGTATCTTTCCAACCCGTTCCGGAAGATACGTACGTATCTTTTTGTATCTTTATGTATCTTTCAAAACCGTTCCGGAAGATACGTACGTATCTTTACGTATCTTTATGTATCTTTTCAACCAGTTTCGAAAGATACATAAAGATACGTAAAGATACCTAAAGATACCTAAAGATACATTAAGATCTTTAGGTAATGCGTCAAAGCCTGCAACCGTTCTTGCAACCGCATGGCTGAAATTGCGTCTATACACAGTCAACATGAGCTGAACCAAAGTTGCAACCAACATAAGCGTATAGAGTACTACAAAAAAGCAAGGCATTGCTCTCGCCAGCGGTCTATTAACCGCCGTGCTCTTGCGGTCCCAATGAACCGCACTGACACACTTTCCTGTGGAAAATCGTTTTCGCAATGCTTTGCGCCACCAAAATGAAACAACAAATGCAAACAGAAGCTGCGCATCAGATCCAGTGAGCAACGCGACGATATTGATTTTTCACGTGGTATCGAAAATTTGACAGAAAAACTAAGAAAAAGGGTATAATTTTCAAGTTTAGAATTTTTGCAAGAAAAAAATAAGTTTTCATAACTTATATAAGTTTTCGGGTTTTGCATTTTTTGTAAAGGGAAAAATCCACCTGAAAACTTATTTTAGTTATAACTACTTATAAGTTGTTATATCTACAGTATCTATCTTATAACTTACCCTAAGCCCATGCTTCCCGTAAGTATACTTATCGAAGTTGTAGTTAGTACAGCCATGGTACAGAATACTTATGAGCAACTTATAAACAACTTGAAGTTCAGCAAGTACAAACGCGCAACCCAGTACCGCTCTGAGATCTTCTCTTGTGCTTCCACACATTTGCTACGCTATGAGATCTTCTCTTGTACTTGCACGCCGACATGATGCCCCGCTATCAGATCTTCTTCTGGCTCGTCTTTGATGATGATCATCATCATGATGGTGATCATGATGATGATGATGATGACGGTGAAGATGATGACGATCATGATGATGATGATGATGGTGGCGGTGATGATGACCAAGATGTTGAGGATCATGACGGCGATGACCATGACCATGACGACAACAATGATAATGATGCTGATGCTGATGATGATGATGCTGCTGATGATGATGATGACGATGATGATGATGATGTTGATGTTGATGATGATGATTTGGGAGTCACAGGCGAAATGACTTTGGAGTCACAAGCGGGCGGAATTTGGAGTCACAAGCGAGACATTGCCCGGTAGAATGCCAGATATATTGTCAGAAATAATGCCGATAAAATTT
>CAMXCT020003154.1:24180-74493 GCA_947184155.2 Cladocopium goreaui | reverse complement strand
CTTGTGTGAGAGCTGCTACGGTTTTTTACGGCCTTTTGTCAACAAAATGTCGAAAAAATACGGTTTTGCTACGGGTAGGCTTGTGTGATCTTGTGTGAGAGCTGCTACGGTTTTTTACGGCTTTTTTTCAACAAAATGTTAAAAAAATACGGCTTTGCTACGGGTAGGACTGCAATGTTCTTTTGATTTGACCATTTTTTTTGGTCATTACGGGTAACAACAATATTTTACAAAAAAAAAAGTTAATTACGGCTTTTTCCCATAATGACCAGAAAATTTTGTGTTTTTGGCTTTCCAGGTATATATATATATATAATATGTTATGATATATATATATATATACTGATGTCAAGAGAGCAACACTCGAATAAAAGAGTTTATCAATCAAGGGAGTTCACTGTATTTCATGGGGTAACACGCCAATCACAGAGTTTATGAATCCAGGGTTGACATATACTGTAATATCATGTGACATCATGTGCCATCATTTGACACAATGTAACATCATATAACGTATAACATATATAGCTACATGATGTACTTGGTAGATATATATATATATAATATTATTGTGTATATAATTGTATATATATATATATATTTAAGATTATATATTGAATATATTAAGATTATATGGTACATATCATGCTTTTTTTTCAGACAGATCCATATCCCTTTGTGAGGACAAGGCTGAAGCCATGGCTGCGCACATCTATGGATGTCGCATCATTCAACGCCTTTTGGAGTCCGAGTCCTCAGGAAAACCCATGGATGAGGACGGTGATGATGATCCATGGATCCATGGATCCATGGCCTGGTACCATCTGGTTATTAATATTTACCCTCTGGTAAACTAACATAGCTATGGAAAATCACCATTTTTAATGGGTAAATCCACTATAAATGGTCATTTTCAATAGCTATGTTAGTTTACCAGAGGGTAATAATATTTAATATAGCCATGGAAAATCCCGAAAATCAATGGAGGTTTCGTTCGCTGGGAAGATCATCTATTTCGAAAAGGGGCCATCGATACCAACCATGGCGAACTGTTAGTCATAACCAGAGGGTAGATGAAGTGGGGTCTAAGCATTGTTTTTAAAGGGCGTATGAGATGTTATGGCATATCATTAATAATACCATATCCATGGGGTATGGTGTATATTACCAATTACATACCAATTGTATCTAAAGGCAATGTGGGGGTTTTGCCAAACATGATGCTTTCGCCAAGAAAATTTGGAATTTGACCAGGTGTAACCATAAAGATATGGGTAATTACATATCATCCATAGCCATAGCCAATTATGGTGGAGATTGCCGGAGTAGTTGGGTGGGATGATTTGGATCACTTTTTCGTTAAAGAATGGGGTCAGCCGTTCTGCCCCATGGTTGTTTCCGGTGTGGCTTCATCTTTGGGATCCGACAAGACTCTGAGAACCTGTTTGAGCCCCGCAGAATTTCAACCCACAGTGCTTCTCCTTCTTTGCCTCCTTGTTTTGGAGCGGAATCCACAAGCAGATGGAAAAGGCTTAACTACTGCACCACTTCCCTTTGATGGCTCCTGTGAATACTCAGCAATCAGATAGGTTTAGATGTTGCACAATGTTGCTCGGAGAATCAGAACATTTCTACCCATGTTCAGAACATATATTTCCGAAATTGGTTCAACCACGCAAGGGCTCCCCCTGCCTCAATGTCGACCAACAGCCTTGGTGATACGGCGGGACCTGATGTTTCTGCTCTCAGCGGCCAACTGCCTCAACTTCACCTGGTGGACCTCAAGGTGTGTGGCTTGAGCGGTGAAGAATTGATGCGAGCGAAGGTTGCTGCAGTTTGCACCGGCCACGAAGTGCGAAAGATGGTTGCAGGGAAACTCCCATCAAAACCGGGTGCAAAATGTCATTTGTATCAAGACCTTTCTCAGTTGATGCTCGACAAGACCTTGCAAGAGCAAGGTATTGTGGGCCAGGAAGCGACCTTGACGTGTACCTTTTGTCCAACGGATCTGGGTGATGCATGGTCCTTTGTTCAAGGAACGGCAAGCCAAGAAGACCCACTTGCATTGGAAGGGTTGACATGCATAGAAGGTGCCACAACCAGTTACTATTTGCGCAACCTGCCAGAGACCCTGCAAAACTTGACATTTGGTTGGATGTTCAACCAGGATTTGGAGGGCGTGACCCTCCCAGGCAATCTGCAGACCTTGACGTTTGGCGCCCGCTTCAACCAGAACCTGGAGGGCGTGACCTTACCAGGCAATCTGCAGAGCTTGACGTTTGGCGCCTGCTTCAACCAGAACCTGGAGGGCGTGACCTTCCCAGGCAATCTGCAAAGCTTGACGTTTGGTGATGAGTTCAACCAGAACCTGGAGGACGTGACCTTACCAGGCAATCTGCAGAGCTTGACGTTTGGCGCCTGCTTCAACCAGAACCTGGAGGGCGCGACCTTCCCAGGCAATTTGCAGAGCTTGACGTTTGGCGCCTGCTTCAACCAGAACCTGGAGGGCGTGACCTTCCCAAGCAATTTGCAGAGCTTGACGTTTGGGAAGAGTTTCAACCAGAACCTGGAGGGCGTGACCTTCCCAGACAATCTGCAGAGCTTGACGTTTGGTGATGAGTTCAACCAGAATCTTGAGAGCGTGACCTTCCCAGGCAATCTGCAGAGCTTGACCTTTGGTTGGGGGGTCAACCAGAACCTGGAGGGCGTGACCTTCCCAGGCAATTTGCAGAGCTTGACGTTTGGTAAGAGTTTCAACCAGAATCTTGAGGGCGTGACCTTCCCAGGCAATCTGCAGAGGTTGACGTTTGGGCAGAACTCCAACCAGAACCTGGAGGGCGTGACCTTCCCAGACAATCTGCGGAGCTTGACATTTGGGCAGAACTTCAACCAGAACCTGGAGGGCGTGACCTTCCCAGGCAATCTGCAAAGCTTGACGTTTGGTGATGAGTTCAACCAGAACCTGGAGGACGTGACCTTACCAGGCAATCTGCAGACCTTGACGTTTGGCGCCCGCTTCAACCAGAACCTGGAGGGCGTGACCTTACCAGGCAATCTGCAGAGCTTGACGTTTGGCGCCTGCTTCAACCAGAACCTGGAGGGCGTGACCTTACCAGGCAATCTGCAGAGCTTGACGTTTGGCGCCTGCTTCAACCAGAACCTGGAGGGCGTGACCTTACCAGGCAATCTGCAGAGCTTGACGTTTGGCGCCTGCTTCAACCAGAACCTGGAGGGCGTGACCTTCCCAGGCAATTTGCAGAGCTTGACGTTTGGCGCCTGCTTCAACCAGAACCTGGAGGGCGTGACCTTCCCAAGCAATTTGCAGAGCTTGACGTTTGGTGATGAGTTCAACCAGAACCTGGAGGGCGTGACCTTCCCAGGCAATCTGCACACCTTGACCTTTGGTCAGAAGTTCAACCAGAACCTGGAGGGCCTGACCTTCCCAGGCAATTTGCAGAGCATGACGTTTGGTGATGAGTTCAACCAGAATCTTGAGGGCGTGACCTTCCCAGGCAGTCTGCAAAGCTTGACGTTTGGTGATGAGTTCAACCAAAACCTGGAGGGCGCGACCTTTCCAGGCAATTTGCAGAGCTTGACGTTTGGTTGCGACTTCGACCGCAACCTGGAAGGCGTGACCTTCCCAGACAATCTGCAGAGCTTGACATTTGGGCAGAACTTCAACCAGAACCTGGAGGGCGTGACCTTCCCAGGCAATTTGCAGAGCTTGACGTTTGGTTGCGACTTCAACCTGACCCTGGACGGCGTGGCATTTCCAAGTAGTCTTCGGATGTTAGTGCTTCTGGGTGTGTTGGTGAGCTGCCAGTGATTTGTTTTGCAACATCCAGCCCAACATGACAAATGGCTTTTGCTCTTTGCAAAAAGGCAGGTACTTGTTCCAAGTATCAGTTTTACCTGTGATTCCTAGTTGTTGAAACGAGAGGCGCTCAGTGAAACGGGAGAGGCTGCTTGAAATAGTTGGTCCCCATCTGGCGTGGTATATTATATATACAGGTTGCACAATATACATATATATATATATATACACACACACGTAAAAATTATATAAACCAATCTACATCCAGCATTTAACCTCATAACGGCTAAGCTTTCCAGCCCCAACTGGTAACAGTGTATTCATGGTTGTCCTAATTGTCCTCTCTCTCGATATTTGTATACGTATATTATGTATATACATATATTGCTATATTCAATTATTCCTTGGTTACACATTCCCGTCCAGAATAGAAACGTCCATTGAAAAAAAATGTTGTCATTGTCCAGTCGCGTTGACTCTGGGTAGTTTCGCCTTTTTTCGCGGGCATTTCCGCCATTTCACCGGGAATTTCTTGCCCAGAAAAATCAACATGCGCAAAGCAAAGTCAGGTCAGCCAAACAAGGGTGCCAAATGCAAAAGGTTGTACCTTGTACGGTCTTTTTGTCAAATCCGGCCAGTAGACCAGCGATACTATTCCTAAGAATCTGATCGTATTCTTGAAAATGGCCACAGTAGTCAAAAAGATACCATTGGTCAAAATTGATACATATTCGACACAAAAGGTCCAACTGGAAATCCGCCCTGATATTCCAGAGGATTGAATATAGAAATATTAGAAATTGAATGATATTGATATCAAATAATATAATTTAAATTATGGTATTTAATTATATTTAGTGGATATTGATGTTTTTCACCATGTCTCTCTTTTAGCGCCGCTTTTCGTGTTCAGATCGAGGCATTGCACCCCAAAGCGACTGGAACGGATGTTGCGTCAAATTCTCCGAAGTCGCTGGACCCAGCCGTTGTTTCACAACGCGCCGCAGATGGGGGCAGACGGAAAATTCTCATGTCGGTTTGAAACCTGTGAAACGCCTGGATATAGGTGGATGGTAAGCTGAAAATTGCTGGGATCGAGTTTTTCATTTCGTGTTTTAGGTCAGCTAGTTATGCCTTTTGAATCACATCGAGGCATCAGAAAGCTCTCCACTGATCCATATGGCAACTATGTGACGAGCTCAATTCGGCCACAACAAGAGACGGAGTTGTGCATTAGGGGTTGTAGTTATTCGCAACTTGCATTATGAGCCATGTAGAAATGGGATAACCTTGGGATACTTGTTGGACTTACTAAATCAGAGTGATGAACCACTTTCTAAGTGGGGTGATCCTTCAAGTATAGATTCGTAGATTGTGACGAATTCAGGTCATTCGTCACATTCTCGAGCATGGCAACCCTGAACACAAGAAGTTGGATGCTCAGTTGCCAGTTGCGCTGACTTCATGCCATGCATTTTGCACCATGAACCACTCATATTGTGAGACCGCAGGAGTATCGTCAACGAGGTGTGCAATTATGTTCCAGCCTCAGTGAGTCCCAAATCTTCAAGGCGATTTCACCATAGTTCAAGTCCAAGGATATATATATATATAGTAGCGGTGTATCTTTATAGATGATTGAACAGACAGTATCATGGATGTCATAATTATACTGGATAGTATATATGAATATGTATTTATATATGTATTGATTATTAGACAATGATATTGTACTGATTATAACTCACAGTATATATATATAAAAAGCATTAAGTACCAGTAGTACCGCACAAGGCGGTGGCGGAAGTTTCAGAATAGGAAACCTATAGGAGACGTTGGTTGTTGTGAATCACGGATGGCAGAGCGAATCCACTGATTGACCGAAAGGTGGTTGGAGTTGTGTTGCTGGAATGGTTGCAATGGTTACAGTGGTCACCTCACCCACAACTGCTAGATGTAGTGTGATGTACTGCAACTGTAGTTGTTGTAGTTGTAGTTGTTGTTGTTGTTGTAGTTGTAGCTGTAGTTGTTGTGTGGTTGTAGTCGTTGTGTAGTGTAGTTGTAGTAGTTGTAGTAGTAGTAGTAGTAGTAGTAGTAGTTGTTGTTGTTGTAGTTGTAGTAGTTGTTGTTGTTGCTGTTGCTGTAGTAGTTGTTGTTGTTGTTGTAGCTGTAGCTGTTGTAGTTGTAGTTCTAGTTGTAGTTGTTGTTGTTGTTGTAGTTGTAGCTGTAGTTGTTGTGTGGTTGTAGTCGTTGTGTAGTGTAGTTGTAGTAGTAGTAGTAGTTGTTGTTGTTGTTGTTGTTGTAGTTGTAGTTGTTGTTGTTGTTGTTGTAGTAGTAGTTGTTGTTGTTGTAGCTGTAGTTGTTGTAGTTGTAGTTGTAGTTGTAGTTGTTGCGTAGTTCTAGTTGTAGTTGTAGTTGTTGTGTAGTTGTAGTTGTAGCTGTAGTTGTTGTAGTTGTAGTTGTTGTGGTTGTTGTTGTTGTTGTCGTTGTCGTTGTTGTTGTTGTTGTTGCTGTTGCTGTTGTCGTCGAAGTTAGGGTAGTTAAGTTAGTCAAGTTAGTTAAGTTAAGCAGTGTCTACTTTTTCGACATCTTCACGTCAAAAAAGGCTCAAAACCCTCAGTAGTTCACACTTTTGACTTCGAAATGTGCTTCGTGCCACAACGGCGTGCACTTTTGCGACACTTTTTCGACATCTGAACCTCCAAAAGTGGTCCGAGACCGTCAGTTTTTAACACTTTTGACTTGGAAATGTGCTTCGCGCCACAACGGCGTGCACTTTTTCGACATCTGAACTTCAAAAAGTGGTCCGAACCTGGTGTGTTTTGTACATTTTGACTTCAAAATGTGCTTCGCGCCACAACGGCGTGCACTTTTTCGACATCGCAACTTCCAAAAGTGGTCCGACCATGGTGTGCTTTGTACATTTTGACTTCAAAATGTGCTTCGCGCCACAACGGCGTGCACTTTTTCGACATGGCAACTTCCAAAAGTGGTCCGATCCTCTAGTGTTTTGTCCATTTTGACTTGGAAATGTGCTTCGCGCCACAACGGCGTGCACTTTTTCATGTCTCATCTGGCCAGCTGGCTCCGCACCCGCCGCTTTAGCGAGCCTACTTTTCGACCCTCCGGAGCCACAAATCATTGAAAAAACACAGTGAATCGCGACTTTCCTACCTTTTCGCGCATCTGCATCTTCTTTCTTCTGATCTTTTCTCTTCTGACTCTTTTCACCTCTGCTTTTCAACTGTCCATATTGTCGGAAGTTTCACTTCTAAACTTCCTTCGATTAGATTAGATAATTAGATGATAATCATTCATGTTAATTAATCAATGATGGTATATCATCCGTTATATCATCCATTATAATCTGGTTGGTGCTTTGGAACATTGTTTGTTTTCCCATATGGGAATTTCATCATCCCAACTGACTCATATTTTTCAGAGGGGTAGGTCAACCACCAGTAATATGATCATGACATGAAACCACCATGATCGATGATCCTGGTCTATTATCAACCACTCTAATTGGTTGGTTCCATGTTAATGGCTGGACCATGTAACAAATTAAGACCCATTAACATTAACATCACCCATTAACATTCCCTATGGATCCAAACACTGTCTGAGAAGGTACTTAAGCCTCCAAATTATAGTAAATTATACCCCAAACACTTCCTAAGAAGGTACTTGGATCCATAGGGATTAACTAACCATTAACATTAAATAATATTTAAATCTAATTGGATCATTTATTATCACCAATTATCATCACGATGGAGCTTCCCGGAGGTCTTGGAGCTCGGCAAGGACAAGCACGCCAGTAACGTGGTCGAGAAGTGCTTTGAGGCGCCCAGCCAAGGGAACCCCCGTCTCGATTTATCCATTGATGGTGAAGTTTATTAAGATGTTCACTAGCAAAAGTGTAAGAGTCATATATTTCGAAAACGTATAAAAATATTGTGATTATTACTGTTAGGTATTGTTAGTGTTAGTGTTCTTAATTCTGTATAACATATATAACATATTCAACATACGTATATAATATAGATAACATATATAACATATATATATATATTTATAACATATTTAACATACTTATATGTAACGTAGACTATATATATGCTAATATACATACAGATACACATAGCTGTGACAAAGCTCGTAGCAGCGGTGCAAGGCCTCCACGACTGGTGAACATGCACTGGCCTCGGTGACAGAATCCAACAGCGGATGGCGGCGGCGATGGGATGATATGTTTGATATGCTTAATTTAGGGGTCATTTATTATTAATTATGGAAAAATAGCTTTATTCAGGGGGCTTTGATAAATCGTAGGTCAACATTAATGGATGATCATATGGGATGATATCTTTTTTTAAATGGATGATATCATAATAATCTATGTTTAACGTATGAGAATATAGATTGATATGTGTTTAACGGTTGATATCATAATAATAATAATCCATGTTTAGCGGATGATATATGATGATATGATATGGGATTATTTGTGTTTCATGGATTAGATGTTTGATAATGCCAACCCCGGATTAATAAACCATGGTTTATCAACTAGGGGACTAGGGGGTCATAATCTAATACTTAAATGGTACCCTCCCAATTAAACAGCCTAGGGGTTTATTAATCCAGGGTTGACATTATGTTTAATGGATAATATCATAATAATAATCCATGTTTAATGGATGATAGTATGGGATGATATCATACTAACAATCCATGTTTAACGGATGATAATATGGATTGATATGTTGTAAACGGATGATATCATAATAACAATCCATGTTTAGTGGATGATATATGATATGATATAGGATGTATCATAATGATATAGAATCATATCATTCATGTTTTATGATTAAAGAATCAAAATAATATGATAATTGTGTAGCTTTCCTTGTTTATCACAATAGGATCATAATAACATGATATAGAATCATATGATGGTCTCATAGAATTGGATGATGGGAAAATTTACAGGAAAGACCTATATTTGATGGGAAAAACCATGGTTTCCTGTAGATTTTCCCTTAAACCAATCCATTGATGGTCATGTTTGTTAACTGTTTGTTGGACCCCCCCGACAAAGACGTGGCACCGAGGCAGCCTTTTTGAAGGAAGAACGTCAGCGATTGATTCGCGCTGTGCTTGGACCTGCGCCCAAGGCCAACCGACGTTGTTTCGGATTGGGACGTTGGGAGGGGAAGGTTATTAATAATAATAATGATAATAATATTTATATATAGTATATATATATAGTATATATATATATGTTATATTATCTATATAATATATATATTATATTATATTTAATATTATGTATATAATATATATTTATTACAGTATATATGATATATAATATATATGATATATAAAATATAGTATTTTTGATATATAATATATAATATATTTGGTATTATATATATATATGATATAATTTAATATATATATATATATATGATAATATATATATATATATATGATATGATATATATAATATATATAAAATATATAATATATAATCTATATATAATATCATAAACTCATTATTTATATATATATATATACATGGTGACGATGGTATTGCCACATATTGCAACATATCGCAACATATGGCAAGGTATGATCTACATGAATAATTATCTATATGACATTTCACGACATGGAATGAATTAATAAATGATTTGAACATACCATTCCATATCAATCCATATCATATTAAATGACTCTTACTTTTGATTCATAGTATGACCCATTGTGGTACACCACTAGAGGCTCGACCCTGCCAGGATCCTTCAGACCGGTCTTCCCCATTGGTGCAGCTGATGGATGACAGGCGGTGAGACTTGGGATACCTGAAAATCATCTGGAAAATCGAGCAATTTTATCCAAATTCGATGGTTTTCTTTCATGGTTTTTCCACATAGAAATCCATAAACATGGCGTTTTTCATTGGGGAGTATCCCCAGTTTTCAGACAAAGCCACCGGAACCATGTTGTAGATGTTGTGCAGACCCTGTCGAAAGTGTCGTTTTTGTTGTACAGACATCACCTTTTTGTCCTACAAGGTGGTGGTGTAATCATGGGATTATGACATATTCTGGTTGGTGGTTTGGAACATGAATTGTATTTTCCCCAATAGTTGGGATGGGTATTTTTCAGGGGGTAGGTCAACCACCAACCAGTATTATAACTTAACTACATGACTAAACCAACTCAACTAGGGTTTATGTTGACAATAACTAGTAACTGAAGTATTTCCCGCAATTAGGGTTTATGAGGTGTGTGGGTGATTATAACATATTCTAATATGGGAAATTATGGGAACGCCAATTTCACCATCCCCAAGATCAGTTTTTTTTTTCCATGGCTTGTGTATGTTTGCCATTCACCAGTCATGGCCACCTGGTTAGGTTCGGCAAGTATGTCGCAAACAGTTTGGTGGAGTACAGTCGCGGCCCTGAGGCACTGGACTTGACGGCGAAAAAAAACCCATGGATCACCGCCATGGATCATTTGATACAGCACGAGACTCGAAAGCGATAAGCCCAGCATCAAATACTGATTTCAAAGTCAACTATATATAATTATACATATATATATTATATTTTATATATTATATTATATATATATTATATTATATATATTATATATAAGCCCAATATAACTCCAAATAAACTGAAGATCAATCCCATGTGTTTTTTTTTGCTGGCACCAAATCAAAATTGAGCCATCTGCCAGGAGATGAAAATCCTCTACAGCCGCATTTCATCGGCTCCAGGGCACCTCAGCTAATCTCAGTTTGGTTTATATATGGTACTTATACATCTAATAGTATAACATCTAAGTACTGATAGTTATATATGGATATATATGGTACTATCTAATAGTAATGATTTAAGTTAAAACTAAGTACTTATACATCTAATGTTTTTTTTAGATACTTTAGTTCTAATATGTTCTAATGAGATATCATATATATATATATGATAGATAAACCATATTTGTGTCATAAACCATAATGATACTTTATGACTTATAACTTTATTGTTTATGGAGATACTGTTGAGATACTTATTATTGTAACTCTAGTTAATGTGCTCTTTTTTAAGCAAATTAAAACTGGGGGCGCCGCATTGTATCATTGGTTAACTATAGATTATCAATCGACAATGATTGTTTAAACTTCTAGTTATTCTAGTTACGAAAACAACAGGAGTGTAGTTTTGAGTATCATTGGTTATTGGTTATTACTATTAACCAATTGTATTTAAGTACACGTATTAAATATTGGGGGTTACTGAAGGTTACTAATCTTAACTATTGGGGATTGGCTATGTTAGTATTTAAATTCACGCGTTATTATCAGTTATAAGTTAAGTGACATCATTACTTAACTTGTAAAATACGATCATTGGTTATTTGGGGGTCACTAACAGTATTTCACTGTTAAATTATTTTTAGTACACTATTGGGTATTATAGAGAGTATAAATATTTGATTACTACAACTGATAAGTAACTTTTACTATAGGGTTAACTATCATTGCAGGTTACTATCAGTTTCAACTTTTACGATCAGTTTTAACATGTGTTAACTTTCACTATAAAGTTACAACCCCCAAAAAAGATAACAATAAATCCACCAAAAAAGAGTCTTGTGTGTAGCAACCCCAATGACATGAGTTTTGTAGTATAGCACCCTCTGATAGAGAAATAGTTTACTTTTCCATCTTTTTGGTGGTTGAAGAACATGTATTGCAACCCTGAAAACAATGCTGAAACGTGTTTTCAGGATGTGGACTAGTTGAGACTCATGATAAATTTATCCATCATTTTTCCCAGGTGTCCCACTTTTCTATCTATTTCGGGATTGCCATAGACCATGAATCGGGCTTGACTTCTGTAAACCACTTATGTGGTGCAACGTATTTTCACTCAAACCACAAGATGTATGTAAACATTTAAAACTCAATAGTTGAAGACATGTTTGAACTTTTTTTTTATTTGAACAGGTTGTAATTTCCATCTCTGATCAGTTGGCCTTAAGTTTCTGAAGTTGGCCTTTTGGGGGTCCCAGGAAGAAGGCGAGCATCGCTTCTCTGCTGGAAATGCTCCTTGGCTGCGGGCCGTTCAGTACGAAAAAGCCTGACCATTTTGGAGCTGAAGTGAAAAACTATGGAGCAGTCGTATATAAGCATGATGTAGAATATATGTATATATATACACATTATAATTGCAGAACCACAGAATACCACGCATATAAGCTATATACACAATGATTTGTTGAGATCTAAGAAAGAGAGTTGGCCATGAATATAGCTCCCAAAAAGATAGGAACATGCTAGGTTCACTATTTTAGTGGGATTTGAATGTTCATATGCTCTATCTAACTCCGGGGGTTACAAAAAACCTCTACCATTCGGATGAGCCTCCATCCATCAAGGGCGATGTTCATGTTCGCCCAGTGCATTGAGGCTTGAGAGGCAGCTTCAACAGGCTCAATACCAGCTCCTCAGCTGAAGCAGCTGAATCCTGGATGGTTCTTTTCGCGAGCCAAGTTTCAGACAAAGAAAAAGCGATCAACATCGTTCAAAGGTACATTTATCATGATTTATCTGGTTAAAAAGGCCCGGCTCCTTGGTATATATATATATAAATACATACTATATATATATATAAATACATACTATAATATATATATATATATGTACATATATACTGTGGATGGAAGAAATCCTGCATCACCTTGGATGGTTGAAACCCTATAAATAATGGGATAAACCACCTATCAAATCCCAGGCAGATGGCACAGCAACAAGTGCTTCAATTTCAGCCCCTGCGCGCCAAGCAGGTTGGATTACATGCTGTTCACACTGATAGCAGTGACACTAAAAAAGCATCACAGTGACTCCTTGCAGTTGTTGATTTTTGTTGACAACTTGTAGTTTGGGGTTTCCAAAGGGTTTCCAAAGTTGCCATAGACTGGTTCATCCAAACTTGGCCCGGAAGGTTCCCAACATTTCCCAACAGTGTTCTGAAAACTTTTGATCTTTGGCAAAGGGCAGTGCAAAGTGAGCCTTGAACGCTTGATTGGCGGCTGCTGGTGCCTCAGGGATCGATGGTGGCTATTGCCACCATCCCCAGCCATCGAAAAATTGGATTCCACTGGTGGATTTGGGTGCTGATTTTCACGGAACGATGGGTGCGAAAAACCCGTGTTCTCCCATGTTTTTATTGCGAAAAACCCGTGATCTGCCGAGAAGTTGAGCCCCGACATCCCGAGGTCCGGGCCCAGCACAGATGGCTTTTCCCGAGACAGGACTGGCCTTAGTCCGTCGCCCAGGAATTTTGGCTTCGCCGAAACGGCGGATGGGTCATGGATCATCCGGATGGATGCCAACGCTAAGGCCAGGACAGCACCAACCAGCAGGGCCTCATAGGTGTGGTGCTTTTCGAGCGAGCTTGGGGCCTATGGATCCACGAAAATTGATGATGTGTTGTTTCTTGATAGCCAATTGATAATCCATCAACTGTCAAGTTATATAGAAACAACACATGATAATCCCTTTTTGTGTGTTAGTTTGACCATGTTTGACCTGCAGTTGATCCCATATGGATATGGCTTCAAGTTTGGATATGGCTCACAATCTCCATATTGAGTGATTGAGTGATCTTGAGATGATGTTCAGCCACCTTGCCACGTCTGGCATGATCATTGATGGCACCCAAGATGCTCTGGCCAACTATTCACAGATCTTGAAAAGACGCCTGAGACATCTTTCTACATAAGATGGCCAGGATTTACCATGTCATTTCGATCCTCAGGAATCATATGATATCATATAATATCATATATGATCTCCCTGTTTTCGGCAGGCCCACTGCAGGAGCACAGTGGATGCAGCTTTGGACATCTAAGAGAAGCTGCGTTGTAGAAGCTTTGGTGTAGACCTCCATTGCGGAGGGCAAAGATGGTGAACCATTCCTGGCGAGGTTTGGAGGGCCAAAGGCCGCACAGATCAAGGAGAAGCAATTGATGTTGTTTGTTGCTTCTTGAAATCTATTTTTGAGCAATCATGTGTTAGTATGGTCCAGAAGTGAATCGCATAGTCTTACCCTCCAAACGTGCAAGCACAGTTTGAAGTTTTGCACGTCATATGCCACAACCACTATAACCATCTATAACCACTGCAACACATCTGTACTGAATCTGTTCTTTCAGTCCTTGTGCTTTGCAAAAAGATCAGCCTTTGGAATGTCGGTGGTGTGGCGTGATGATTTAAACTGCCAGGGTTAAGCACAGCTTATAACCAGGTTGCTGGCCCTTGCACAGGAGGAATGGAGCAGTTTCCAGCTGACTTTCATTTTTGGATTTTTGCTACTGAAGACGTTTTTGCGGCAACACAGAGTCATTAATTGTTGATGTCTTTTCAAAAAGTCTCCAAGTCATGACGCGCGACCCGCGTGTTTCATCACTGGAAAAAACTGATTCTCCCCCTGAAGTTGGGGATGCATCGAGCGTTCTCTGCTGTGTCCAAAGTCCAACAGGGCAGTGAATGGATTGCACTTGGCTGTTTTATTTGTGCAAGTTTTTCTCAAGGTTTAGCAGACTCAGGTGATTTTTAGACTGATGTTTTTTGAAGACCAATGAAGACCATATAAGTCGACATATAAGTTAGTGTAATAAAGGCACAGATCCTGAGGAAACATGATGAAGCTTGTGTGTTTGCCTATTATGTTTGTTCTCTTTGTGCGTACGCATAGCCACTTGTAGTTTGTAGCGAAATAGGATCCGAAGAAAAGTCCTTCTTGGCTCCCTCCAACTGGAAAAAGTCAAAGGCAACATCAACATTGGAGTCCCCCTTAAAATGACCACAACGCCACAATGGACCATGGAGTCCTTCATCGCATTGTCCAAGGCATTCCAGGCCGCCCTCACAATGCAGGGAGCATTCGAATTCGAAGCCGCTCAGAATCCGCCAGCGGACGTTTGAAGTTTGGTACGCCGTGGCAGTGATGCTGTCAGAGCGGATAGACCCTATTACAGGCAAGGAAAGGGGTCAAGAAGTACCTCTGTCTCTTCCGTATTTCGATTCCGAGGCCTTGATTCAATCTGAAAAACAACATGTTTCAACAGATTTCAAGGTGCTAAAAAAATATGCCTTTCCAATAGTCCAATCAAATCACAATTCGGAGGGTTGAATCTGTTTGAATTTGTTATCAAGTTATCATTATTGATATTTGTCAGATTGAGATTAGATGTTTTTGTTCAGCTTCGGAATCTGCCAACCACTCGCTTTGAGGCACAGACTTTGTCACTTGCTTTTGTGCTCAATGCCCGCGTTGTGCCCACCATCCACCGGGCGGGCCGCCCTTGAAGCGCAAACGAGAACGCCGCTACAAAATCTGGTTGGACGATCACGTCCGAACCCGACCGAACCCGCTTCCACGAAGCGAAGCGGAAACACCAGGCGTTTAATGTTTAACCCCTGCGTTGAAGGATTTTTCACGGCAACAAAAGGAGCTGAAGACTGGAAGACTGACAGCAAGATTGATGTCAATCAATCACCGATGTGCAATCGATACTGGTTGGTGGTTCCAAACATTTTTTATTTTTCACAATATATGGGATTATCCTTCCCATTGACGAACTCATATGTTTCATATGTTGGTTATTACTAACCATGACTTTCACCATGAAAATCACCATCATTAACCATTACTAACCATCAATCACCATGCTTAAAACATGTTAAAACCACCAGGATATCATGTGGGCCCCGCCTTTGTTTTCTCTAGGTGAACCATCCGGTCACCAATGACATCCAGACCCGGCAGTACAGATCACCTGAGGCAGGGCGGACAGGTGTCCGAATATGGGAGGGAGGTATACCTTATATCAGATACCCATAAGATGCGAAGATGGGAGAAAACTGGGTAAATCAATTATATATATTATATATTCATGAAATTTGGGGCTTCTCCAGTTTAAACAAGTTTGTTTTCAGACACCATTTGAGATATCCTATAGTGTTCCTGGGAACCTTTCCCATAGGTAACTAGGCCTTGGTTCCGGAAACTATATGTTTGGTTACCTGTCCCAAAGGTAATATTCAAAGGTTAGGGATATTTAATATTCAAATGGACTCTAGAAATCGTCCCCCCAATGTTACCAGCCTGCAGGTCATCATTGGCGCTGCTTGGGACGAAACTGCCGACGTTCGGAGCTCGGGAGCTGGTCAGCCAATAGTGTCTGAGGCCTGGATGATACCCCGAAATGTAGACCCAAATCAGGTAAAAACAGGTAAAATCTATAAATATGATACCTCCAAATTGATGATTGTTTTCGTCGATTTTATTCATCGTTGGTAATGACATTAGAATATATAGGCCTAAAATCCTAGAAAATCCTAGGAATGTCCCTTGAACCAAGTCTATTCACTTCTCAGATGGTCAGCTTCCCATTTCTCCAAAATGTATTCAAGGTGTGGAGTGCTGCGTGCATGTTCTTCGAACTCGCGACCGGAGAATTCCTCTTTGACCCCAAAAAACAGAAGGGGGATGTGCCGAGCTCAGATTTGTTGCATTTTTTGAACTTTGAGGATGTGATTTGGGGATGTGATATTTGTGGGGGATTCTGAAAATGTTTGGAGGATCGCCCGAAAAAATGTTTTTTTATGACATTCAAACCAGCATTTTGAGAGTGTGACGTGGCTTTCTTGTAGTTTTGGAGGCTTCCCAAACGAATATGTAATATGTATGTTTTTGTCCTACGGAATGCCAACATTTTTTTTGAGATATTTTTGGGATCCCTCATTTGGAAAACCTGAGAACTCCCCATGTGCCATGGACTATGCGAAGACTTTAGTGAAATGGCGAAGAGTTGGTGACAGCCTGTATGATCCTGTAAAAAACACCGCGGAGATAGTTTCTGGTAATTTAACATAGCATGGCCATTTATAGTGAATTTTCCTAGTTATGTTAGTTTACCAGAGGCTAGTTTCTCTGGATTTTCAAATATTTTCAATTGTCTCTTAATTTTTGGGCAACATTTTGTGCACAGCTGGCCTCGTCATGACAGGTCTTGTAACCCTTGGCAATGCATGTCAACCATGTTTTCCACAACGCATTCTGCGGCACAGAGTGTGAGTTTTGCGTGGCCAGATCACTGTGTTCAGAAAAGTTCGTAATATGGGGGTGGGTCGGAAGCATTCAAAAGCGTCCTGGGTGGATGAACGTCCAGCTATATCAGGTCTAGACTCTAGACGGTCTAGATATATATGTTTGCAGCGTCTCGGCACATCAAAAGGATCATGCCAAGGATCAAGAAGGTAATAGAAACATATAGAAACCATATGAAACGACTGCATCGTAACAATAGCATCTAGCTAAGTTGTTTCACAATAATGTGGGTAAAACAATAATAAACCACCACATGTTTTAAATGTTTTTTTTTTTCCACTAATAAAAATGGTGATGACTGGGGGATGGTGCAAATGGCATTGTTTTATATACCCACATTATAAACCATCCCCCAAATATAAACAATAATAAACCATAAAATATTATATGCTATTATTGCTATATAGCAATGGCATTGGCAAGTCAGGACTGGGACCGAGATGAAGATCACTTGGCACTCGTCGCAGAATTGCTGGACGGTCTGCCTGACAAGGAGCGCGTTGGCGGCGGTGCAGCTGGGGATCAAAGTTGTGTAACCAGGAGAAACCATGGAAAAAAAACCCATAGGTTGTGAGGGATGAACATTTATATCATATTATATCTACAAATTATCTATACATGACATATTATATCATATATTATATATACAATATATTATATTTATTTATTTATTATACATGCATATACATCCATCAAAACCTGAGAAAAATATTCATCGTTGGGAAATGAAGATCACGTGTTAAACACGGCGGGCTTCCATTTTGACCGCCGACGTCTGAGGACTTCTGCTTGTCTGGAAAGTATTCCAAGGCGTCGGACGGTGTGTGGGTGTTTGGTAATGTGGATAATGTGGTATGTACCCGGCCTGGTAATGACTCACAGTTTGCGACATTGAACATGGCCATATATAGAAATAGTGGATTTACCCAGCTATAAAATGCTGGATCTTTCCATGTTCAAGGTTACCAGAGGATACCAGAGGGTATGTTTCACTATCATACATCGAATCTACATGACACAGATGTGAAAGGTTCACATGTGGATCGGATCGGATCTTCCCCATCTTCCGGGCCGTGCCGCAGTGCCCGGGCACTCGATGTCTTGCTGACAGGATTTCTTCAACAACTCGGGCAAGCTGAAACACATCAAGAACTTCAAGCCGTCTCCGCCTGGTTTCGGAGTTGGACCCAGAAATCTGGGATTTGTTTGGTCCAAGATGTCCAAGATGTCCATGTTTTATGGATGAAAATGGGCATCATTTTCCCCATCATGGCTGCAAAATTTTGCCAGAACATAGCAAACCAGTCATAGCTGTGTATGGATATTATTAGGATCACTACGAAATAGCTTTTTGGACCTAAACTGGGTAGTTGATCCTGTCAACATCTTTCAACTACCATCAACTCGTGATGCTTTTTTTTTTGGTTGTCCCCACAGCCGCTTTAAAGCTTGGGACAGAGAAACTCGGCGCACATGATGCACGGTGAAATCCAAAAAGGGCTTGAACTTTCCATGGGATTTCACCATGGTGAAACCCCATGGCACCTTTCCCAAATCCATGGCATCCATTGTTGAACCATGGTGAAACCCGGATATAATATACCTATATTAAAAATTATATAAACCTGGATATACCTATATAAAAATACCAATAGAAAATCCTAGAAACAAAAATTCACACATAATTTTTCAAGATCCCAGTCCTGGCAGCTTCATCTCCGCCGAAGCCAGGATGTGGCCCTTGTTTGGCGTTCTCAATGAAAAATATCTCTTCTCCGAAGAAGACGCCAAAGAGGCGCGCGACCCGCCATAGTTTTCTGAGCAGAATTTCCATCGAATTTGTGTTCAAATCTTGGAATTTCCATAGAATTTCCATATTTCCATAGAATTTCCATAGAATTTCCATGTGTAACCAGAATTTGAAGAGCTGTGACATGATCTCAACATTTTTTTGTCCGATCTGTCTGCGGAGATGACATGCCCTGACGACCAAATGATTCAAATAGCCTGGTATGTCAGACATTGTCAGACACATTGGGCCTGGCAAAATCCAAAAAAAAAACGGTGTTTAATGCGTTCTCGGTTTTGAGCCATGTCCTAAATTTAGGTAAGCCATTTAAGGTAAACGTTAACGAACTGGAAAGATCCAGCATGCTATGAAAATGGGTAAATCCACTATAACTCGACTGGGCCATGGCTTCAATAGCAAACTGTTAGTCATTACCAGAGGGTAAGCCATTTGGTCCAAAAAATGTGTTGCCTCCGTTTTTTGAGTTTCGGATCTAAACATGTGGGTGTAACCAGTACCGAAAATTGGTGAAAATTGGCTTCCCCAATCTGATGGTAAAATAATCTACCAGGGCATTTCCATGTCAATCCATTGAGTTTTCCAAAAAACATGACCCATCAGCAATTGGACTTTCTTGCATTCGAAAAAAAAAAAAAAAAACTAAATCAACACAGATCCATACACATCTCATGTTTTTTCATCGGGCTCCTATTTGTATCTAAAAAATGGTAATTATCCCGAACAGCAAGTCATATCATCATTCTCCCCCATTCTTTGGAGGGTCATAAACTGGGGGCCCGTCACACGAGACGACCCTACATCATATTCTTGGTGATGTTTCATCAGTTCATCCTATCATCCCGAGCACCGTGAACCCTGAAGTTATGGTCATGGCAAATCCAATTACATCCAATTGAATCCAATGAATGTGGTTAAAACAATGCCATTTGCACCATCCCCCAGTCATCACCATTTTTATAGGTAGTATAAACATTATAAACCATTCCCAAATGGGTGGTTTATTATTGTTTTAACCTGCATAACCACATAAAATCCATTATCTCCTGCTATGACATGGTGGATAAGAATTTGATTTTTTAAAGGTGCCCCCCATGATTTCCCCCATGTTTTCCCTACGGAGTCCTTGCGTTTACACGTCGCGATGCTTCGTGTCCCTAGGGTCATGCGTTGTAACCCAGTGTTCCGTTGGAAATTGTTACAATTTTATGCCAATAATGATCTACAGAATCTGTAAAAACCCATGCAGAATATGAGATCTATGTTGAGATCATGTGCAGATTTGAAGTGCATGGTAGCGGTGTTCCAATACAGAAGGCACAATTGACATTGCATGATTCGTAGATTTTGGCACTATCCCGACATATGAAACACGACCAGAGTTCCACTTTTGAACATGAAAGGACTTGGTCTTAGCAGCCTTAGCAGTATTGCAACGCAGGTTCAGTTGTACTGTGGTGAGAACTGCCCCGGACTGTGATGAGATCATTGACGGTGTTCCATGGGGATTTTGGTGAGATTGCTGATTTTTCTTGTGTCACAAAGGCCCGCCTCGTGTGTTTGCCCATGGTTGTCCTTAAGATTTTCCCTAAGATTTTCCCTACGATTTTCCCTAAGATTTTTCCCTAAGATTTTCCATAGGATCTTCCCACATGTTTCCCACATGTTTCCCACGGTGTTCCTCATGCGAACTGCCGCAGATGTGCGACTTCTTGTTGCCCATGTTGGCCTGGAAGCCAGCCGAGCGGCAAGCGGCCAGTGAGGTGGGATCAAGGGATTGTTTGTTTTTTTTTGGGGGGTACCCCAACTGGTTGGTGGTGACTGGAACCATGGAATTTTCTGGTAGATATATTATGATATATTGACAAACTTACTATGGGAATATTAATAATACTAATATGGGCATATCATATATAATATACCTGGTCGGTGGTGACTGGAACCATGGAATGGATTATGACTTTCCATTCAGTTGGGAATGAAAAATCATCCGGTCCCAACTGACTTTCACTCCATCATTTTTCAGAGGGGTAGGTCAACCACCAACCAGCCAATGATTAGATGGTGAAAATATATGAAAATACTAAAGATACTGCACTAAGTCATCTGTCCCGTTTTGCCGAATTTGTTTGACTATCCAATCTGGAGATTTCTGGGGTATCGTGGGAGTTCTGGAGGTTATGTGGTGATTATTATAATTTACCACGATAGTCACGATAGTTCATTAATATACCATTATATCAATATCCCATTTATGCACAGTCATATATTATAGTGGGAGAATAGATGATAAAATTGGGATATATAAATATCAGCCATTGGGATATCTTGGGATAGTAGTTTACTAATTAATATAATGTGGGAAACCCAATGCTATACACCTACGATGACAGGCGATCATATTTGCCGCCCATCTATATATTGGTTTAGGGGGTGGTGTGTGTATACCCATTATATCAATCCCATTGATGAACAGTGATATAATATATGAGACATTTATTGGGACATTACAGTGATCCCAATATCCCATTAGTTGATAGTTACATAAAGAATACATAAATACATATATATATATATGTATATATAATGTATATATATATATTCTATAAGGTACTAGTTATATCATAGTTATTGTTAATATTTATTTATATCCCAATATATCAATATCCCAGAATATCCCATATAAACTATAAACATACGTGAGATTCATAGTTCAGGCGATGATTTGGATGATTTTCTCAAGGGGAAATCCACTAGACGTCGGGAATCTGTTTTGGGCATCTGTTTTTTGTTTTTTGGTGGTTTCTCATAAGCAGCTCCAAGGATTTTGTGGGATTTCATGAGGGATAAAAACAACTTCGGGTGAGATTCGCACATTTAGTTCGTTGACTTATATAGCTATTATAATTAAAGATGGTGATTTTCCAGTTCGCTATGCTAGTTGACCAGAGGGTATGAATGTTTTTCTAGTTCCATCATGTCTAGATATTCTATGATTTGGTCCACCGTTTTTGATGGGTGCCCTCCGGTCGTGGCAATTGAACATCCACCATTTACGAACCAACACGAATCGACACACACAAACCGGAACGAACCAGCTATAAAGCTCCATTTACAGATGAATTTCAAGCCACGTTTCATTACCGGATGGTGCCCCCATCATTTTCCATTCAACAGATAATTGTTCATTTAACCTTGGTTCATCTGAAAACTCTTACAACCTCAAAAATTTCCATTGAACAACCCCTATAATGTTCCATTTAACCTTGATTTGTCTACCATTTTTCATGTTGAAAACCCTTAAGAAAAAAACCCCAATTTTTCCGATGGTCAGGCGTTGAAGCACTCCTGGGTGCAGCTGACCGAGGCTGAGCTGGATGTCAGAGGCCTCAGATGGCTGCAGATGCTGATACTTTCCATCTGCATCAATGATATCATGGTTAATAATGATCCATAGTCAGGATATCAATGGTTTATAAATATTATCATGAATATCAATGGTTAATAATTAACATTTAGATCTGGGTTAATAAAGGAATCCTGGAATCATGGTTTTTATATGGGAAATCATTCCCTTTTATGGCCGAACTATTCAGGTTAGTGAAATATTATATATAATTTACCCAGATAGATGGTTTTTGTTGTCAACTACTTGATGTTTAGCAGTTTGTCAGCTAATGCTGTTTGGCAGCTATAGCAGATTTCTCAGTTTCTAATCATGATGTTCGTCAGTTTTTTTTTACCAGCAAAAAAAACGGAAAAACACATCTCTGAACATCATTATTTGACAAAACTGATGAACAGAGGTGTTTTTGCCCATGTTGCCCCATGTTTCCCCATGTTGTTATAATGATGGCCCACTATATGAACATGATTACCCATGACGGATCCATGGTGCTGCTATATATGGTGCTCCATGGATCCCATCAATATACCCCCTTTATGTTAGCAAAAAAATACCAGCACCATGGATCCTATGGGTTACCCTCTGGTAATTTAACATAGCTATTGAAAATGACCATAGAAATAGTGGATTTTCCCATTCATCATGGTGATTTTCCATAGTTATGTAACAGTTTACCAAAGGGTAAACCTCCATTTTCCTATGGTTTTCCTATGGTTTTCCCATTGAAACCTCCATTTTTTGCCCCATGGGGAAGCCGTGGCCACGGACGTCCCGCAAGCGGCGCAACCGAGGAGTACGTCAAGGCCGAGCCGCCGGAGCCGGAGGCCACGGCGCCCACGGAGGCCACGGAGGCGCCGAGCACGGCGGAGAGTCCCGAGTCGCCGGAGCAGGTGCAGCGACGGAGCTGCGAATGGATCAACAGTGATATATAATGCTATAGACTGGTTGGTGGTTTCAAGCATTTTTTATTTTCCATAATATATGGGATGATATGGGATGATCAATGGGATGATCAATGGGATGATCAATGGGATGATCAATGGGATGATATGGGATGATATGGGATGATACAGGATGATATGGGATGATATGGGATGATATGGGATGATATGGGATGATACAGGATGATATGGGATGATATGGGATGATATGGGATGATATGGGATGATATGGGATGATATGGGATGATATGGGATGATATGGGATGATACGGGATGATATGGGATGATATGGGATGATATGGGATGATATGGGATGATATGGGATGATATGGGATGATATGGGATGATATGGGATGATATGGGATGATATGGGATGATATGGGATGATATGGGATGATATGGGATGATATGGGATGATATGGGATGATACGGGATGATATGGGATGATATGGGATGATATGGGATGATATGGGATGATATGGGATGATATGGGATGATATGGGATGATATGGGAATGATATGGATGATACAGGGAATGAATACAGGATGATACAGGATGATATGGGATGATATGGGATGATCAATGGGATGATCAATGGGATGATCAATGGGATGATCAATGGGATGATATGGGATGATATGGGATGATACAGGATGATATGGGATGATATGGGATGATATGGGATGATATGGGATGATACAGGATGATATGGGATGATATGGGATGATATGGGATGATATGGGATGATATGGGATGATATGGGATGATATGGGATGATATGGGATGATACGGGATGATATGGGATGATATGGGATGATATGGGATGATATGGGATGATATGGGATGATATGGGATGATATGGGATGATATGGGATGATATGGGATGATATGGGATGATATGGGATGATATGGGATGATATGGGATGATATGGGATGATATGGGATGATACGGGATGATATGGGATGATATGGGATGATATGGGATGATATGGGATGATATGGGATGATATGGGATGATATGGGATGATACAGGATGATATGGGATGATATGGGATGATATGGGATGATATGGGATGATACAGGATGATATGGGATGATATGGGATGATATGGGATGATATGGGATGATATGGGATGATACAGGATGATATGGGATGATATGGGATGATATGGGATGATATGGGATGATACAGGATGATATGGGATGATATGGGATGATATGGGATGATACAGGATGATATGGGATGATATGGGATGATATGGGATGATATGGGATGATATGGGATGATACAGGATGATATGGGATGATATGGGATGATATGGGATGATATGGGATGATATGGGATGATATGGGATGATACAGGATGATATGGGATGATATGGGATGATATGGGATGATATGGGATGATATGGGATGATATGGGATGATATGGGATGATATGGGATGATATGGGATGATACAGGATGATATGGGATGATATGGGATGATATGGGATGATATGGGATGATATGGGATGATATGGGATGATACAGGATGATATGGGATGGAATATGGGATGATACAGGATGATATGGGATGTAGGGGATGATATGGGATGATATGGGATGATATGGGATGATATGGGATGATATGGGATGATATGGGATGATATGGGATGATATGGGATGATATGGGATGATACCGGATGATATGGGATGATATGGGATGATACAGTATGATATGGGATGATATGGGATGATATGGGATGATATGGGATGATACAGGATGATATGGGATGATATGGGATGATATGGGATGATATGGGATGATACAGGATGATATGGGATGATATGGGATGATATGGGATGATATGGGATGATATAGGATGATATGGGATGATATGGGATGATATGGGATGATATGGGATGATATGGGATGATACAGGATGATATGGGATGATATGGGATGATATGGGATGATATGGGATGATATGGGATGATACAGGATGATATGGGATGATATGGGATGATATGGGATGATATGGGATGATACAGGATGATATGGGATGATATGGGATGATATGGGATGATATGGGATGATACAGGATGATATGGGATGATATGGGATGATATGGGATGATATGGGATGATATGGGATGATATGGGATGATATGGGATGATACAGGATGATATGGGATGATATGGGATGATACAGGATGATAATGGGGATGATATGGGATGATATGGGATGATATGGGATGATATGGGATGATACGGGATGATACGGGATGATATGGGATGATATGGGATGATATGGGATGATATGGGATGATATGGGATGATATGGGATGATATGGGATGATATGGGATGATATGGGATGATACAGGATGATATGGGATGATATGGGATGATATGGGATGATATGGGATGATACAGGATGATATGGGATGATATGGGATGATATGGGATGATATGGGATGATATGGGATGATATGGGATGATACAGGATGATATGGGATGATATGGGATGATATGGGATGATATGGGATGATACAGGATGATATGGGATGATATGGGATGATATGGGATGATATGGGATGATATGGGATGATATGGGATGATACAGGATGATATGGGATGATATGGGATGATACAGGATGATATGGGATGATATGGGATGATATGGGATGATATGGGATGATATGGGATGATATGGGATGATATGGGATGATATGGGATGATATGGGATGATACAGGATGATACAGGATGATATGGGATGATATGGGATGATATGGGATGATATGGGATGATACAGGATGATATGGGATGATATGGGATGATATGGGATGATATGGGATGATACAGGATGATATGGGATGATATGGGATTATATGGGATGATATGGGATGATACAGGATGATATGGGATGATATGGGATGATATGGGATGATATGGGATGATATGGGATGATATAGGATGATATGGGATGATATGGGATGATATGGGATGATATGGGATGATATGGGATGATATGGGATGATATGGGATGATATGGGATGATACCGGATGATATGGGATGATATGGGATGATACAGTATGATATGGGATGATATGGGATGATATGGGATGATATGGGATGATACAGGATGATATGGGATGATATGGGATGATATGGGATGATATGGGATGATACAGGATGATATGGGATGATATGGGATGATATGGGATGATATGGGATGATATGGGATGATATGGGATGATATGGGATGATACAGGATGATATGGGATGATATGGGATGATATGGGATGATATGGGATGATACGGGATGATACGGGATGATATGGGATGATATGGGATGATATGGGATGATATGGGATGATATGGGATGATATGGGATGATATGGGATGATACAGGATGATACAGGATGATATGGGATGATATGGGATGATACGGGATGATACGGGATGATATGGGATGATATGGGATGATATGGGATGATATGGGATGATATGGGATGATACGGGATGATACGGGATGATATGGGATGATCAATGGGATGATCAATGGGATGATCAATGGGATGATCAATGGGATGATCAATGGGATGATCAATGGGATGATCAATGGGATGATCAATGGGATGATCAATGGGATGATCAATGGGATGATCAACAGGATGATCAATGGGATGATCAATGGGATGATCAACAGGATGATCAATGGGATGATCAACAGGATGATCAATGGGATGATCAACAGGATGATCAACAGGATGATCAACAGGATGATCAACAGGATGATCAACAGGATGAAAGATGGGATGAAAGATGCTGGTTGGTGGTGACTGGAACCATGGAATTTTTTATGACTTTCCATATATGGGATAGTCCGAAACCCATTGACGAACTCATATGTTTCAAGATGGTTAAAACCACCAACCAGGATGGCATATGGATTATCAACGGATCCGAAGTTAGACATTGGTTTAATATATGGTTATACAGTGATATCAATTGGTTGACTAATGTGGGTAAAACAATGCCATAAACCATCCATGATTGAGAATGACAAGTCTATACCACATAAAAATTGTGATTTGGGGAATGGTTAATTATTGTTTTACCCACATTAAATAGTCAACCATATTTGATAGTACTGGGTCACATTTTCATCAAATTTGAAGTGATGGTGTGATACTGGGTCCAAAAAAAAATCAATAAGGAATTTAAAATGAGTGTCAACAGTTATAGTCTAATGAATATTTGAATCAACGGTGCTGTAGTACATGGTAATATAATATATTCTAATACTATCTATGATATTGGAACGTGGTATTGTACTGTGAGATGAGGAAAGCAATAGGATAATAAGTCATCCCCAATGGTAACACCCACGGTTGTAGCTGGTATAAAGCATCAACATATGGGCGGTTTATTGTTATTTTACCAACATTAGTAAACTCAGTGTAGTAGTCTCTCTATCTCTATATATAATATTATATTGGGATTCAACAATCAAGCTTAAGGGTACTGTTGTAGTAGTCGAATAAGTCTTCTATATAGCATACGTACTTGTATTGCATCAGTATTACTTGTATACTTGTCGACATTTCTTGAATGCGGTTCTTGATTTAGATGATTTTGGATTTCCCACCTACGCTGTAATGACATTTAATCACTGTATGATCCGTCATGATCATGTATGATCTGTATGTGCGCTGTGCTGCTGCCCCTGGTGGTCGTCCCTGAAACCCATACGGACCCGCTCCCAGGTCTGATGAGCTCAGTGCTTTCTGCTAAAGCTCTGGTGTGCTCGGAAAAAAATCTTCGCTCCTCATGCTTCTGTGAGAGGACGGAAGAAATGATTGAGGATTTGTGGGAATCGAAGCAAACTGAAAGGTTGCCTTGAAACTGATGATAATGCTGATGTTTCATAAGCAGACTAGGGGCTGTGAGTCTTATGTCAACAGTATAAAGGACCAGATAGGAACACTCGCTCACGGTGTTTTCACGCGTATCTTTTGGAATTTGGCACAGTGATCCTTTGAGTAGGCAGCTGTTTGAGCTCAAATTCCTATGGATCATTTGCTCGTGCCTAAAGCGACTAGAACGACTTGACTAGTGGTCGAAAAAGGTTTCAAAAAAGACAGGTCACTGCGACATTCCCTGTGACTGCATGCAAATTCTGTATTCTGGAAATTCCTCCACACCACACTTCTGCTGGAAAACACCTGGCTTTATTAGACAATAGGGTACCCTAAATCCACTAGTGTATGATGTTTATCATCATGTCCCCAAAAAAAGGATTGCCATTTTGGCAGAATTCCCATTGTCAGACGCATCCAAAGACCACAATAGGGTGACAAGCTAGACGACCTTATTATCCCCATAGAACATCCACAGTTTTTGACACATATTCCGTCATATTCCCATGATTTCCATTGATTTCCCTTGATTATTCCCATGATTTCCCATGAAAAAATCGCTTCACGTCCCGTTCGTCCCCCCTGACGTTCCTGACTTCCGATGGCGCGGCGCTGCCGGCTTTCGCAGCCGCTTCGATGCGCAGCCTGACGGTGGCTATGCTATATATGGTGTGCCATGGATCCCATCAATATACCCCCTTTATATGTTAGCAAAAAAATAGCAGCACAGTTAGGATCCGTCATGGGTAAGTCATGGGGGTACCCCAAGTTATCCAGAAATCTGGAATGTCCATGAACTAATCCATCCAGCTATTGGGGAGTGATTTAATGTGATTTACCGAATTGGGAATTTTTGTAGCTGGATGGACTAGTTCATGGAAAATCCTACCAAATGGATTATTTTGGTTTGGGGTACCAATATTTTAGGAAACCTCCAGATGAGTTGTATAAAGAATATGATCTTTACCAGACAAAACCATGCATTGCTGCAGATTCGCGCAGAGGGATGAATGAAACGACTGAAAAACCTCTTAAGTTGTTCATGTTTTTGACAGAAGATCTTTGAAAAGGAAAAGAAGGTTAGTCAGGTTAGTTGACATCCGTAAACATATCCATACTTTGGCAGGGTCAAAAAATGGTTTCGCTGGAAAAATCGGTGCACTAAGGTGCTGGGTTTCCTGGCTGCAGCATCGATGTATCCATGGGTCGTAGCTGTGGGGAGCTTTAAGGGTAGCTGCTTGGAGCCTCCCTGGGCTCACACACACACACACACACTGCTTGGTGACCAGATTCAGGCAACTTGAGTTTCTTGCATTTGTATCCGATTGAACAGTCCTTCAAAATTGGTTCGTTGTTGAACATTGTTTAATGACTTCTCGCCTACCCAAGCGTTATTAAAGTTGCCAATTTAGGGTGCCCCTTATTTTTGGACACCCCCAAGAAGCATGTTAAGTTTGTTATATACCCCTTATACCCCCATGATATTTCCAGTATTATCATATAAAGTAGTGCCCCAATTTTCATAGTCACCCAAATGTCATATTGTTGATTATTGTTGACCACATGTTGCATGTATTCGATTATATTCCACTTTATCCCACCATATCCCATGATAGTCCCATTTTTGTTGGTTAAATCACCAAATATCTAAACGTGATCACCACCTCCCTGCAAGCTCACTGGAAAGATGATTAGAGTGATTAGAGATAACTATCCACATTCAGCCTTACTTCAGGTGAGTGATTTCATATTGGGTTTTATATTGGGTTTCAGCCCAATTTCATAAACTACCCCCAAGACATCAGCATTTTTATGGCTATAAACCATCCCCACATGACAAGTATTACCACACTCGATTTTATGATGGTTTAGTTGAACTTAGTTGTAATAATCATGGGGTTATTATGGGATATTATGGGGATTATTATGGGGATTATTATGGGGATAAACCACCAAAAAATAAATCCCAAGAATCTTCTGAGTTTACCCAGATTCATCGAAGGCCTGGCCTCCTTCGCTCTTTGGCCCTGGAATCGTGAAGTCAGAGATGCGATCCGCGATAGCCTTCAGATGTGGATGGGAGGTGCAGCCCGAAGCTCGTTGTGAGTCTTGCCCAGAAATACCAATAGGATCCAGCATTTTTAGGGCAGTTGAAACATGGAGGCACTAGATGTTTGAGCATCTTTGTGTCCCTAGGCAGGTGATTTCGAAATGTTTCCGAGTGAATTAAACCATCTAAGTACATCTAAGAACTGTTTTTATTTGTTTTTCTAGGTATAATGATGTATAATGTACATTGATATACCATGATATACCATAATATACCAATAGTTACCCATATATTATAATTCACTAACCCAGTGGCAGTCTCAAATTTCTGAGAAGATCTCGACCAGGTGGAGGGTTCGAGAAGGACTTCGCGGTTGGGATACCCTGTGCCATCAAAGATGGTTACCTTGCGGGGGTGCCATGTAGGAATATCACCACTTATACCCCCTAAAAAATATGGGATATTTGGGGATTATAGGGGTATATGATGTTATATATAATTATATAAACCACTTACGATTCGTGGGACATCCAAGTAGAAAATATCTACAGACTCTCGGACTTTCCCAACCATAAACACTATTATCTAGACGATGTTCCTTTGCCATGGTTGATTACAGGAGGGTAGGTATGATTAGTAGATGAGTTTCATGTTCAGCAAATCCAAGTTTTGCCTCCAATTTCTTTAAGACTGGTAGACCTTTTTCAGTTCGTTTTTCGCATCAAAAACCAGGTCAACAACCATATTTTTTTCAGGGTGCCACATTTTGCGGGATAAACATGATTGCCCTCCGGTGTCATCAAACATGACTGGAAAATCCAGAAAATCATATAGATATTCTATAGATATCATCTATAGATATCATCTATAGAAAATCTATAGATATTCTATAGATATCTATAGATATTCTATAGATGATGTTGCCTTTAAGCCATATGAACACCTCCCCTTTATTTCAACGGATTGGCTGGCGGATGTTCCAGCCATCTGACCTTTTTTATGACCTGCGAGGATCTGTGTCCCATGCCCAACGGAGTCGTTGAAGAGCGTGCGACGCTGCGACCGTTGACAAAGTGGAGAAAGTTTAGTATCCGGTTTTGTTGGATACTCTTGATGATCATGTTGATAATAGTATTGATGTTCATTTGTATGATAATTATATATCTATCTATATATATATATATGGATATATAGATAGATGGTGTATTGTGGTGTTGTCGCATCCCCTAGGCCCTGGCTTTGGTTCACAGGCCTTCCGCCTTCGTCGCCAGGTCATGTGGATTCTTTGGAAGTTCTGCTGGCTGAGGCACTTTTTTCGGGAGCATCACTGGTGGTTTCAGACGTGGTAACTGGATGAGGTATAATATATATATACATATATATATATATATATGGGTAAATTATAACGACCTCACTGCGACCGAGCCCTGGAATCATAGTTACTGTCATAAGGTGAATCATCCCATTTTATGGCCTTAATTCAGGTTAGTGAAATATTATAATGTACCCACATATATATATATATATATTGTATATATTCCGTTTATATTCCATATAATGTGATTAAAACAATAATAAACCATCCCATTGTTGATGGTTTATACCACCCATTTATGGTGAATTTTGGGGTTTATTATTGTTTTAACCACATTATTCCATATGTTGTTTGTTATATTATGATCATGATCTCTATATATATATATATGATTATGATGATGAGGCTTGATGATGATGATCCAATTATGAATTATAGATATTGTTGGTATGAGTTGCTATCGGTATGATTTGCTATCTATTATTAGGATGATGAGGATGATGATGATGATGATGATCATGATGATGATGATGATGATGATGATGCTGATGCTGATGCTGATGCTGATGGTGGTGGTGGTGGCGGTGGTGGCGGTGGTGGTGGTGGTGGTGATTCCAACTCATAGTCATAATTTTCAGAGTGAAACCGCAATTCCGCATGTCAATTTAGCCACTTCGCAATGAATTCTGAAATGTCTTGAGCTTGCAATGTCTGCAGGAACATTGCCCTTTTGTGGCGGCATTTTTCTCCAGCTCTTCCCCTCTCTCTCAGACTCCAGAGCTGGTTGCTTGCCATCAACAGCCACGACATGCCACGACCCATCCCAGGGGGTCCCCCCGGATAACATGGATTTGATCGTTGTTCGCTAAGGCTCTGACTGAGCAAAGGCTTGCAACATCTTTCCCGACGGTCCGATATGTATCTTGTCGTTTTTTCAGCTGATATAATTGAAATCTCTATAAGGTGAGGCCCCAGAAAAAGAATCGCTAAGTTGATGCACTCACAACTTGGTGAATTCTATGCTTAAGGTTTGGGGGATATAACGAACTAGTTCCTATTAATTGATCGGGTTTATCAACCAAGAAGCATCGCATTTGGCGATGTAATGAGTTTTTCCATGGACATGATGGACCTAGGTGAGAGTGGAGACGGAGTACATGACCATCAGATCCTTTCTTCAGTTGCTTGGCGATCACAGGGGATGTTCCAGCCATGTTTCATTACCGGAGGGTATGTCTTGACAGGAATCGGTGGCCCAAGATTAAGTTGTGTAGGTTTTTTGGAGCCATCTTGGCATGGACCGAAGCTATCCAGTTCCATCATTAATCGGAACCCTCAAACAAGACAACTAGATAATGTATTAGGATTGCTTTCATGTATCATGTCAATAAAGATGCAGTTTGTTTTGATCATGGTCTGTTTCACAGTGAAATTATATGATCACACTATAGCCCTTCAGCTTCCAGTCTTCCCCATGGCTTTACGGCGTCTGACCGAGGTGGGATATTTCCTTCCTTCCGACCTACGTCCTGTTCTGGCCGGGCAAAGAAGGCGGAACCAAAGGATGGCATCGCTGGACGGGAAAAGGTGCCAACCCCTATGATGCTTGGCTTCGCCATAATTCGCCAACCAGGATGTTTGATCCGAACAATTGGGGGATGGCTGGATAAAATACGCTGATTCTGTTCGACCATGTCTTCGCAGCACCGAATTCTAAGAAAAGTTCACAGAACGGAAAGTTATATATAGCAGCTTGGTGCTTCTTGTTCCTCCCGGGTACAACAGTTAAATTTGATTGATAGTGCTTTGATACTTTGTTGTTTGGGTGTGTTGACTATATTGATTTAATTTGATTTATATATTGATATAGGTTTCGGTTGGGGAATACGCTACTTGTACTTAAACGACCATTCAATAGGTGTATATTTGTGGACCCTCCAAGTACCCACACACAAAAAAATGATATTTACTGTTTTACGCCGGAATTTAGTACAGTACTTTTACTCATGTTTGATGGGTGCTTGGAGGGTCTAGGTATATATAATAGGTAAATATATATATATGTCAGATTTCTTTGCTGAGCGGTTGTTTTCAACATGAAAGCAGCCGGCGGCACCGCTGCCTCACGAGGATTACAGTGAAGTTTCGTCGTGGATTTCGGAAGTCACAGGTGCCAAATGGGTAGCTCTGAAAATGTGGTAAAAAAGAAAACGTACGTACCATTAAATACCTCCACAAATGCCTATTTTTGGGGGATATGGGATGATTAAATATGATGAAGCCATTGACTTGGGATTCGGGATACACCATTGTCAACGCCAGATCTATTCATTGATGAATCACTGATGAATTGATGACGTGAAGCTCAGATGAATCATAGATTCATCATTGATTGATCATAGATGAATCATGGATCACCCTGGAAATCTGCCCAGGGCTGCAGCCGCAGAACACTTCGGTGGCCACAACGGGTCCACCGTTGCTTCCCCGGGGCTCGCAGAAAGCCTCGTCGGCCTGGCTGGTCATTGCCTGGACACTGGTCACTTAGCGAAACGTTGGACACGGGTCGACATGGGTAACTTGGTGGGAAGTTGGGCTTCGAATCCCATCATCCGTTCATATGAAACACCCCAAAAAAGCATGGTCCGGAATGTGGAAATTCTCTACATCCACCATGGTTTCGTTTGGGGCGTGTTGAATATGAACGGGGGAAGGGATTGCCGGGCTTCAGAATGCGGTCACGCTTCAGGACGAAGATGGAAGGCAGCATTTCTATGCGTTTCTTCGATGTTTCTACGATGTTCCGTAATCATCTGTTTACCCTCTGGTAAACTAACATAACTATGGAAAATCACCATTTTTAATGGGTAAATCAACTATAAATGACAATTTTCAGTGGCTATGTTAGTTTATCATCTGTGGAATCCGTGTACCATTTCTGTCGATTCGGGCCACTGAACATATGAGCGACTTCCCAATGGGCTGCTGACACCGACTTCCCAAGGTGGCGTTGGCTGTTTTGCATCGAACTCTGAACTGGCAACCCATCTTCGGCAGATAACGAAACGGCCATGTTGCGAAATGACCATTGGCTGTGGTTGCATGGTGCCAGACCCTGTTCTTGCCTTACATAGATTATCATAGATGATATTGTTCTTGTTGCTGCGGCACATATACATTGCCATAGATCGCTCCATGTGTCAATGGGAATTTCAGGATCCTAAAATGGAGGTACTGTACCATATAAGGCCATATTTTGGGGGGATATTCCCTTACATAGGCCTGAAAAATAGGCCTTATATATGGTAGGTACCTCCAATTTAGGTTCCTGAAATGGCCATTGAATGTGACAGTGGCACCTTTTCATTTGAAGTTCTTAAGAATGACTGGGTGCTGGCTTTCATTGTTTTGTTATATTTTGTTTATGCTCTTGGGACGATACTCCCAACTGATATCGAATTAAAACCACCAAGTTTTCGAACCAGGCAAAAAAAAAACGCTGTGAATTGTGAAAAATAAGTACGTCATAGACTTGGAAAATCAAGGAGCTTGAAGCCCTGTTCAAAAATCCCATGAATCATGGCTCAAGCCGCTCAAACCCAGCCACTGGAAGCTGCTACCGCGCTTTCTTCAAAGATGGCGATGACTCTTGGCAACCAGGGTATGTAGGTTTCGTACCAGTAGGTACCCACTTGGTAGCATGAAGTATGATGACATTCCATCTGCATTTCCAATGTTTTTGTTGCTTTAGGAGCTTTGAAATGAGTGGTTGGAAGTCAAAAGAACTTTGAAATGCACAGGCAAAATGCTCAGCCGAAGTGTCTTCTAAACGTCTAACTGGTTCTCACCAGTTGAATGGATCAATGCTGCGCCAAGGCAAAGCTGGGTCTAAAAATCAAGACATGATTATGATATATTATGATCAATCGTTATCAATCATTATCAATCGTTGTATTGTTTGTGTCAGTGTCAGGACCGGGACTGTGAAGTTTTTCAATCCCAACAAGGCACTGGTTGTGGTTCTTCAGGTTGCGTTTGCCTGTTCTTTTTCAGCAGAAAGTTTGTATTCTATCTGAATCACGTTCATCATGGTTCAACCATGTTCAATTCATGTCTTGTTGCTTTCTTTCAGCTCTTTTCAGATGGTTGCCATATGTTGCCCATGGTTTTTCGGCAGATGTAGGCCCTGGTGAATTGCGGAACCATGTTTTTTTGTTGCGGTTTTTCGAATGGTGAATCGCTGGTAGGGCTGGGGGTTCATCGAATGCGCGGCAGCTGGTACCGATGTGTTTTTGTACAAGGGCGACCTGAAGGGCATGTGTGTTGAGCCCGGTCAGACAGTTGGGGCCTGAAGAATCTGAAGATCTCTTCAGATCGTCGCAGCTGTTGATGGATGTTGATGTTCATTGATGTTCATTCCAGGGGGACAAGGCGACATTTTTCACCATCAGTTTATATCAGATTTTACATAGTCAGGTCGATCAGGTGGATGAAAAATACATTTCAAACCACCAGAAACAATGTGAAACTTCCATAAACTTTCCTGAGACGCCAAAGAGATGTTCAGCCCTTTCTCTGTTTTTTGTTGCGTGTTTGGTGAGGTTCAATTCAATACGATTCAGAACGAGAAAGGGACACAGGCACAAGATGTCACTGTGGTAGTTGCTCCACATGAAGCTTCGTACTTTGGTGAGATCAAGTCCTTTAATCCAATGAAGGGACGCTTAGAAGAAATCTGAGAAGCTCATGGTACATGGTATGTTTCCAATATTTATCATGTGATATCATATATAATATAATATTAAATTAAACTATATTATGTTATATACACTGTCTAAATGTTCATCTGATATTTATCATTCACTGTTGGTCGATTTCTTTCCTTTTGGGCTTTGGGGTTTGATGCTGGCCCCCATGATCGCTACCAAGGATATGGTTTCATTTCTAGCCCAGCCTTCCCTGAGCAAGACGTCTTCCTGCTCAAGACCGACTTGCCAGGCCCGGGCCAGCCATATTTGACAGGTAATTGATATCCATTCCATATGAAACATCATGATATATACATAATATATTATGCTATACATATAACAGAATATGTCATAATATACAACATGATATATAATATGATAATATATGATATGTTTATATAATTTGATATAATATGATATAATATACGCAATATGTAATATGTAACATGACAAATATATATATATATATATATCGTATATATATATCGTATATATATATATATGTACATAACATATAGTATTTGATATCTAATACATGAATACATGATACATGATAGAATATGATATGATATAATCTAGTATAACTATAGATGGATGGATGAATGGATAGATATTCCCCTGGCTGGGAACACTCATGGAGTCTCTTAAAAAAGCCCAGGACAACATGGTCCTTCAGGAACACCAGTCAAGTTCAAGGTTGTGCTGGAGGCCACTGAAAAGTGTGATGGGGCCACGTCACTTTTTGGGAGCTTTCAAGATTAGCCCGGCTGGTTTTTTTTGGAGGCAAAAAAAAAAACGACTCAAGTCTCAAGTTGTGAAGTCTTCATTGTTCAGCAGGAACTACACCAATCCCCAAAATCTCGGTATATCTCGGTCGATGTTGCCTTCCTGGGGTGTTTTTGTATGGTCGGATGGGGTTTTTCCAACACCAAATTCATCGACGGAAAACCCCACGCATTTCTGTGTCAGTCCTAGACTTGACATGACTTGACAATACCCCGAGAATGGGGTGGCAGATGGGGAAATCTGATTTCAATCGGAGAGCTTTGTGATTTCCATCATTTCCATTTGCCATTTGTCATCATTGGGTATGGATCAATACCTATTAATACCATTTTTAGGGGGATGAACATCCATTTACCAGCTATTTTGATGTTCACCAGGGGTACAAGGTTTTGACACACTGCCATTTCTCCAACCGTGATTTCTCCATAGTGAGTTCACTGCAGCCATTGGAAAACTCACGGGTTTATTTTGGTGATCCGCAGGCAAAGGGCTACGCCGCCAAAGAGGTCATGTTGTTGGGTGAAGCCGGAAAGCAGGTCCAGATGATGAATCAGATCCTGATTGGAAGATTTAGAAAATGTGAATTTAGACAGGGATGAACTGGATAATTTTGGGGTGATTAAAACATACTACTCTATTCAATTATCATCCATTATCCATACCTGGGGATTTATGGATGATTTAGGCTGATTAAGACATATTCAATTATCCATAGCTGGGGACTTATCAGCAGATAGGCAGTTTGAAACATCCATGTAGTAAACCGCCGAAGAGGCAGCCATTTGGGGGATGTAGTTTTTGAATGTTTTTGATGCTTCGAATATGGATAGCCCGCAAAAATTCAAAATTGGGCAAGTAGGGGAATTGATTTTTTTGGGGTTTAGCGCGGTACAACAATATATACCATGTGAAATATACAGACGTTATGTAAAGCACCCCCCAAAAAAATAGAAAAGTGTTTCCAGGATGGTATAGATGATGTTTCCTCCATATTTTTACAGGTTTCCAACTTTTCGTCACCTTTTTGGGAGTTGCTATAGACATGTCATCGACCTTCACAGAAGTGTCCTTGGAACATTTCGGAAGTGTACTTGGCATTGTGAAGATGTGGGCATCATGGTTTTGACTTTGGAACCGATAAAAAAGCACAGTTGATTTCAAGAGCTGGAGATGGATTGTTGCCTGCCTTTGAAACAAGATTTTCCATAAAAAATTGGCCACAAATCGGGTCTGGCCGCTTCCGAGGATGATGGGCGCTTGGGGTATGGGCCCCATGATGAACATGATGGGCGGCATGGGCAAAGGTATGGGAAAGATGGGCAAAGGCAGCCCTATGGGACAGATGGGACAGATGGGCGGCGGCAAAGGCATGAGCAAAGGCAACATGGTATGGCAACCGCAGTTCATGAAGAAGGGAATGGGCCCCATGGGCGGCCCCATGGCCTTAATGGGCAAGGGGATGATGTGATCCAGGGCTGCTGCCATGTCTCACAGATCCTGGGCACTGCATGTCAAGTCGAATCATTATGTTTTCGTGAATGATTTAAATTACTGTAAATTGTTTAGAGGTTAGTGCGTTTGATTGCAGAGGTTCTGATGGTTTCTCAAAGAGCATCTGTTTACATAGCGGAGGTGTCCGGCCCTAGCGAAATGCATTGCTTGCGCACTTGCGCACTTCACTGTGACTTCAGGGCAAGAAGCCCGGAGTGTGAGGTGAATTGCTTTGCCAAGCCTGGGAAAATGTGTTAAGATGTGGAAAAATGTGGAAATGATTGAGAAGTGGCTGGAAGTCACTACAGGATTAAAGTGGTGCTCGTTGTGCTCTACCAGTGAGCACGTCGTGATGGGGGCAGCCGTCAGCTGCCCTGTCTCTGTTTCACCGGCCACGTGTCGCGTGAAAGGCGCGCGCCGAGCTGTGACATGGGATGACATGGGTCTGTCCTAAAGTGTATTCATACTCTCTGGTATCCTCTGGTTATGACTAACAGTTCGCCATGGTATAGATGGCCCATAGAAATAGATGGTTTACCTATTAAAAATATTTTAAAATTGTGATTTTCCATGGCTATGTCAAATAACCAGATGGTACACTCGAAATGGCCAATCAGCGCAGCCATTTTATGCGCAAGTCGCGTCAAGGCAAATCAGTCTCTCAGTGAAGGCTGCAGCTTTGACAGCTGATTTTCCGATGGCAAATGTTGGGCTTAATGTTCTTGGGATGCATAGATCAGTGGAGCCAATGAAGTGCAGAGCATTGACAACAGGCTGTAACATTTCATGTCATGTCTGTGTTCCTTCTGAAAGGTGATATGAGACATTGTCAATCTATACTTTCACTAAACTCACTCAAAGAGTTGCATTTTGCATGCATTGGACTTTGCACATGTAGCTGTGGTTTTGCCTCCCAGTGAAGTCCCGCTTTCGTCGATCTTCGCATGTTTCCAGCTCGTGGCCGCCAAGGTTGCCTTGCACGTCGCCGGATTGCTTCTGGTGATTCTGGTAGCTGGGTGTTGATCCAATGGATTTTTCAGAGTTTTTCTATGGGACCAATCAAAGGACTCCCATCCCTACTAACACCTCCTAAATGGTCCCATCATGGTCCCAAATATGGGTAAATCATGGTAAATCATGGTAAATCAATGTAAATCCGTATAAACCATGGTTTATGGGAGGTGTTTTTTTAGGCATAGCACATCCCCGTAAGTCACCGCGGTGGTGACTTGGAGCCAAGGATTTCTTGCTTTGGGTCCTGACCCTTGGTTGACACCTTACAACATGTGATGGAGAGCATGGAGAGCCTTGCAATGTAGAAATCAACAGCCTAAAAAACCACAGCTGGATTGGACCTATTTGGACCTTGAGGCCCAATTTGGATGCTGCTGAAGAACATGAATGCTGTGTCCGAGTTTGCAAGTTCTGGTCTGAGTTGAAGACTTCATAGCCATTTGGACTCAAACCGCGCTAGTTTCACGGCACAAGCCCGGCCTGAGGACCAGTGAAGAAAGCCAAGATCAATAGTACAGGTCCTGATTCCGACGTTGCGAGACTGAGCAGAACTTTGTGCTTTCACTTGTCTATACTTTGTCGAAAATGTTATTTGGACTGTCATCCGATGTCGCAGACTTTTCTGAGGTTTGGCATTCCCTAGAAGCGATCCAGGCTGGCAAACTCGTGACGTCACCGTTTCCGGAAGAGGCTGGGAATGGCTCGGTCCGAAGACGGTGCAGCCTGAGCTGAGGAGCTACAGCATTGGTTGTTTTCCCAATTGGGATGGGTTTAAGGCAGGAAGGATTCCCATTGTGGGATGGATGACATGATGACCATAAATAATGCCATAAACCATGGTTTTGACCATGGTTTTGACCATGTGTGTGATGGTCAAGAGTTAGATAAACCAATAAATCCATGAATCAGGATTATGATTTATGACCCTGATGGTGGGATGACCATAACCCATACATATACACACCGTATACCAGTCATGGACCTTGACCATGCACTGGTTGAAGTTGTTGTTCGATTTTCTTCAGAGGTGAACTTCAAAGAAATAGAATAGTTGGAGGTCAAAACATCTTCAAACCAGGCGTTTTTTTGTTGGGGATTCCCCTACCATCCAGGGCGTACTGACAGTACCCCAACTACTCGAGCGGTCGGTGAAGCGCATCTGGGACTGCAGTGGTTGGGTTTTTTGATTTCATGGGGAGATCATGAGAATTTATGCAATATTGATCAATATTCATCAAAAAATAGTGGATTCAGCTATAGCAAGTGTGGGGATTCAGCTATGATAAACTTCAGCTATTGATTTTGATGAGGATCCAATTTGGGTTATGCCGATGGGAATTTCCATGTGGGGATGATGGGGATCAAAATTGGGGACCTGTTCATGAAACATGGCAAGCTTCGAAATCCCAGAGGTCAATGGCGGTGTTTGACCCTCTGGTAAACGTTTACGTAACTATGGAAAATCAATGGAAAGATCCATCATTTTTCATGGGAAAAACCACTATTTCTGTGGTAACTATGGAAAGATCCATCATTTGTCATGGAAAAAAAACACTATTTCGACTGGGCTATGTTCAATGTCGCAAACTGTAAACGTTTACCAGAGGGAAATATGTTCTGTATGGGAACATCTGCAAACTCGGTGATTTTTGTTGGTTGCCACCTTTGATGACTGCAGCAAATCAGCTTTTTTACACTGACCCAGTTATTTTGGTGAATACCACAATACCACTTATACCACTTATTTGGGATGTGGCTCTATGACATATATATATATATACTTGATAAGACTCAATTGGCTCCGGGGGTCAACCGGCAATGGGGAAGCATGATAGAATGAAGAAAGACAATCAATTTCAATGGGAATTTCCCAGGCTGGCTGTCGGTGTCAAGACATGTTGATGTTCCACCCTATTTGTTTTTTCGTTTGGTATTGGATGATGATGCCAACTGACATCTATTTTTCACTCTGCGATTCAAACAATTCAAAGTACCAAGCAGTTTAGTATTGAATGACCCAGCGGTTTTATGGGCAGTGCCATATTCGTTTGACCCGTATTCCAAATTTTGGATGTGGCTACCATTCAAGAGCTGTTGTTTGTTTTATCCATAACTATACCACCTATTTTGGGGGTGGAAATCCCAGGTATACAGAGATTTGTTCAGTTCGGTCAACCCGACACTAAATATCCACGACCAGGGGGATTGCTTATACCATCTATACCATCTATTTCTAGGGTCCCCACTGTCCTGGTGCTACCATACCATACATTGAGGCTATGCTGATCGACAAGCTCAAGGAATTCGACCCTTGCTGTCTTGGAAAAAGGACGGTCGTGTTTCAACACGGCCGGTGGACCCTCCAGTAATTCAATGTGGCAGGGGAAAATCCTCCATTTTTAATGGATATTCCCATGAAATCCTCCATTTAGCTTGAGGTTTTCCCAGTTTTTTCCAGGTTTGATGTCACCGGAAACTGGCCAGTGGATGTGTCTGAAAATGGGGGTGCCAAATTTTCAGACACCAAGGAGAATTTGGAGAGTTGGCTATGGAAAACGGATGAAAACACTGCATCTATAGATGATTTACCCATTAACAAATGATGATTTTCCATCGTTATGTTAGCCAACCAGAGGGCAAATGTGTATCTTTGTCGAGGACGAAGGCTACAGATTTCCAGCCAGGGCCGGTGCTGCTTCGTGTCGATGCGTAGTCGTAGCCAGTGCTGTGCCCATGAAATCAGCAGGTCTTTGGAGAGACGCACTGGCGAAGCTATCGGGAATTCGGTGATTTATGCAAGGCACCGAGGGTGTTGGGGAATGGGCCATGGGTACATGGTATATCATGGTATAACATGGAGTAATAAGCTCCGGTTGGTTTTTTTGGGGGGCGGAATGGCACCCCCAAGCACCATATGGAACTTCGGCGCTTCACAAGGTTGTCCAAAACGTGTCACATAACCATGTTTGAATATCTTCGATGGTGAAGCTGTTCCTGGAAGGTGTTATTTTCAAGATGTGGCAAATGCAAATATACTGTATGTTTAAAAACAAACTCAGCAAATCTCATATCCCAATTGGATCCATGCCAGGGATGGTTAACATATCAATACATGTCATGTCATATATCAGTTTCTGGTGAACTTCAAAATATGACATCATATATATATATATATCATATATATATATCATATATATATATATGTAATATATATATATATCAATTTCTGGTGATCACCATTCTATCATATATTATTCATATATCATAGATCCCTTCAAATATATATGCCCAAAATGTTTGTCAATCAAGTTGTGGGTCGCCATTTGTCACGTCCCAAAAATGTCCAGGCTTTTGGGGCTGGTTTGCGAGCACTTGGCTTGGAGTGGGATGCCCAGCCGTCCATGACATGCCATGACTGGGACCCCGTTTAAGGATGAGATGAACGGGGGAAGGAATGATTATTTGAATTGTAGGACTAAGGGAGTCCTAATCTTCAAAAATAGATGGGTGATGTTTGAACATGGGATGCTTTTCTTGACAGCTTTCATGGATTCCTAACTCGGAGGATGTTATGGCTGCTATGGATTGGCTTTCCACCATAGATCACCATAGATCACCATAGCAACTTGGGAAGTGGACCAATAAAGAAGTGGACCAATGTGGTTGCCGAGGCCGCAGCCTGAAGGAGAGTTCGACAGCCTCACTGGAAAGTTCAAGATCATGATGTATGAGGACTGCCAGTCTCAGATTCTGTCAGCAGTTGCCATGCACGTAACGTAACCAGCTGGTGAAAAATCATGGGAGACGCTAAAAAAATCCTATTGATATGAAAAATAGGATAGCAACCAAGCAGAATGGGATTAGATACGGGCTGTTGTTCATGACTCGATTCAGTGCTCGTTTCTGCTGTGAAAACTTCCACATCTTCTGTTTTGGTGATTGCCTTGATATTTCATCTGCCAAGGCTTTCTAGATCCACTATTCAACAATACTTTGGTAGTGACATCTACCCTCTGGTAATTTAACATGACTATTGAAAATGGCCCATTTATAGTGGATTTTCCCATGAAAAATGGTGATTTTCCATAGTTATGTTAAAATTACCAGAGGGTAATATGAAAGAGATTAGAATTAGCCAGGCGTCAGTCCGACATTCTTCTGGAAACGCAGGACACCTGTGCCGATTGGCAGGTATGCGCGTGCTGCTGGCTAAGCTTATCTGCTTCTCAATTCATTAGAAACCCCCAAAGCCCAGAAGCTGTTTGAGGAGATTTTGGCCATCCGACTTCCAGATGTATCGCAGGTTATCCTCTTTGGCTGTGTTAAACCCCATGTTTTGTCTATTATATTGACTTATTTATGTGTTTTATTTTGTTTGTGTATCCGAATATGTTCTCATGACCCATGTTTTTTCTGATCATATATCTAAATATGTCCTATGTTCATTTATGTCCTATGATGTCCGTTGAGTTTCTCCCATTTGACAGGGGTTGGCAAATATCATGTTTTGGGGGAGGTTTGAACAATTCAATTTGAAGCACCTTTTTGAGATTATGTTCCCTTTTCAGTTGCGTGATGCAAAGAAAGGTCTGACCATTTTTGGTGATATAATGATGTAATATAATGTTCATAGAGTTTTTGTTCCATGTTTTTCCTCATCATGTGAAGTTGGTTCTATATCCAGTTATCCCCATGATATCCCGATTATATTGTTACCCCATACCCATTAATCACATAATACTATATCCCAATTATATCCCCTTGTTTCGCCATGATATGCCATAGTATATTCCCGTATTATATCCTTCTTATACCCCATCAATCGCATTCAATTCCATGATATCCCATGAAATATCCATCATTCATATCTGATATAGAACAGGGAAAATGATCCGTAAATTCCAAATACCCTCTGGTTATTTAACAGTTCGCCATGGTATAGATGGCCAATAGAAATAGATGCTTTACCTATGTTTACCTATTAATAGCATGGGGATTTTCCATGGCGAACTGTTAGTCATAACCAGAGGGTAAAAATATCTCAGATTTCTATGTGAATCACATTCATCCCATGATCCTGGTCATTTCTGAAACAGTTTGCTATAGAAAATATGGCCCAGAATTATATATTCAATGGATTGGTTTTTCAGGGACATTTTACAGGAAACCCCCATATTTAATGGGAAAATCTATGGTTTCCTGTAGATTTTCCCTTAAACCAATCCATTGATATATAGTTGATTTACCCATTCAAAATGGTGATTTTTCCAGTTCGCAAACTGTTCGTGTAGTTTATCAGAGGAGGAACACCCCTGATTTCCATTAAGAGGTCTTCGTCCTGATCTTCATGGTAGTCCCATGATATTAGTTGCATCCCATCAGAAAGGGATCCCATTAAAAATCACATCAAATAGCCACAACAAAAATCCATGATGAATGGGATATTCCCTAGGATATCATGGGATATAGAGATTTACCCAAACTGGTAAACATACAAAAAACCATGGAAAACCACCATCAAAAACATTTTTTGATGGGTAAATCAACGAACTTTCCATGGTCCATGGCTTCAATAAGCCAGGTTTGGCGCCATGTCGCAGAACATCGTGGTGGCCACCGCCTATGCGACCCTTGGGACCGATGCCGTGGTCCACGCGGTCAACGAAGGCGACCTGGGGATTTTCCCTGGATCCGTGGACTTTTCATGTGTTGAGCCTCGGATAATCACACCTAGCAATGGAGAAATCTCACATTTCTAGAGGTTTTTCCCAATCAAAGCTCCATTCACTGAGGATGTCCCCTTGCCATGTTACCGGAGGGGAGCTGGAAAATCCCATTAAAGAAGAGTTTGTTTCCATGATTTTGGTTAGATATTCGGGGCTGGTCAATGGGTCAATGGGATGAGCCTCGGAAAGAACAGAAGATGGCCATGGCCAACATGATGTGTGTTGGACTGACGTGACAAAAAACGTCATGCACGGGAGAAAAAAAATCTTGAGATATCCGGCGATGGAGGTCACAAAAATCGATGCTTCTACTTGGATGATGTGATAGAAAATCCAGGGGAAACCAGAGTATGAAACCATTGCTTTTCCATGGCATTCCATGACTTTCCCATCAAATATTACCCTCTGGTAATTTAACGTAGCTATGGAAAATCACCATTTTTGATGGGAAAACTCACTATTTCTATGGCCATTTTCCATAGTTTTTTGTAAGTTTACCAGAGGGTATTGGAAATTCCTGTTGTCAGTTGTTCCTTTCAACCTGGGTCAACCAAGCCGAGGATGTCTCGTCCCCGTCAGGAGCCGTTTCGGCCATTGTGTGCAATCGCAAATCTGCGGAGGGTATGAGCCTTGGATGATCGATGTCACAAACAATGGACACGAATCCAATGAGTTGTGTTAGTTGTTCTGTTTGGGTTGAACATCTATGGCTGAAAATGTTAAACAGGATCTTCCCAAGATCCCAGGGATTTTTTCACATCCAAGGTTTTGAAACTGAAAAACCGCTTTCCCGAATCAGCCCATTATTTGTCGACGGCTGGGTGAAAGTTTGAGGCTTGGAGAAGATTGCGGAGCAAATGCCTTCCCTGGAGGCTCCATTTCTGAAGATATGCAGCATTGTATACCCTTTGGTTATGACTAACATAGCCATGGTATAGATGGCCCTAATCGAAATAGATGGTTTACCATGGTTTACCTATTAATAGCATGGTGATTTTCCATGGCGAACTGTTAAATAACCAGATGGTAAATTCTATATATTCAAGGCCTAGGAAAGCGCAGATGGATTGGTCATGTTTGGTAAGCACCCAATGTTCGGCCCCATCGAGAGGCCATTATATACCTGGACTATTTGTGCACGCTGGATCCCAAGAGAGGCACAACAGGTACAACAGGTGCAACATGACGGCAGATTCTTCGCTGATCTTTGCGAAGTGACATCAGACTGCAAATCAAGTTCTGAGCGTTGGAAGAAGGATCTTGCCATATCTTGACCGATTGACCAATTGACCAATGTTTCCAGTGGATGTGGATGAAGTCAACCGGGTGGTATCTGTACCATTCTCATCCTCGCAGGTGAACCAGTCATGAGATCACCATTCTCTCGGCTGAGGCCCGAAGAATGCCAAACCAAATTGAAGAGCAGCTCCAAGTCGGTGAAACTTCTCTCCTGGCGCGGTGGCTTGTGGCTGAAACGTTGGCTGTCCCATGTTTGGAATGGAAATGGCATGAAATGTTGAAATGTTGGCCAAGATGGATGGTGTACTTATAAACAAATGTTAAGAAAAAGGCCTTGGGCTCTGTTTTTCAGCTTAAGGGCCCCATGTTTGATGAACATTGCCTAGTGATATTTTTGGATACCTAATCCATACCATTGATAGGATATTCACATCCATTTACCAAACATTTACCACAAAGTGGGGCCCCCGAGATAGCTAAGTTGGTTTATAACTCCAATAACTATGGTTTATTGTACTTATAACTATAGTATAGTTATTGGGGCTTATAAACCAACTTATAACTAGGGGGGCCCACATTGCAGCTATTTTGCTGTTCCCCAGGTAGGCTTTTGACCCATACGCTTCGCTGCCAGGCAGGAGGTCATCGAGCTGGGCAAGGTGGTTTTTTTTCGTTGGTCATGGCTTGGAAAGCTGGGAAAGTGCTAACCGGCAAAACCATCAATCATACCATTATTTCATAAATACGTGTGTATCTATATATATATATTATATGGGAGGCGTTCTAAAACCTTCCTCTTAAAGTTTAGTAAGCGGGTTTGTGGAGAACTTTGGGTAGTTTGAAACCTGCATCTCGCAAGTTTCGCGCAAGGCCGGCCCAAGGTGTTGCGCAAGGGAAATTGTGTTTCGTGGCATGTCATGGTGTTTCTTCAACATGCTTTTCTATGCTTGTGTGGCAATTCATCCAGGTATTCCGTAGTATTCCCATGGCTATAAATCACTAGAAATCTCCATGTTGGGGATTTTTTTTGCCATGATTTTGGCAGGCCAACCCCAAGGAGTCCACTCCCGCGAAGCCTGACTCTATCGCGGTGCTGATGTGATCTGACAGCCAGTGACTGATGTGGTATAGACAGCATATTACAAGGCTAGTATAAATCATTTATATATACATTGTGAGTGAGTGTATTAATACACTTATAGTCACTTTTATAGTCAACTTATATAGTGTGTGTATATATATATATACACTTATCTTTCATATCTCTATGTTTCTATGATATATGTTGATGATACACTGCCTATAAATGTTGAGGCTTCATGGTGAGTCTTTGATGATGAAGATCCTTCAAGGTACACCAGCGGCTCAACCGGCCCACCAAAGGCGCCTAGAAAACCGGGTGACGTGACGGCACGGCGTTTTTTTCACTCGTTGCACGGCTGGGGTTGAACTTGAAATTCTTGGGAAAACGTGGGATAAAGATGGATAAAGTATCCATATGATTGAAAAGCTGATGTTCTCCATGAAAATGTCAATGGGGCATACTGCGCCCCATTTTCAGATAGCCCCGCTGCATTTCACTTGGAAGAGAATGGGTCGATTTTGGAGCTTGAGCTGCCAGGGTGTGATGCTGCAACATCAACAACTGGTGGCATTTGTTGCATCATGTCTTTGACTCAGCATTGCAAGTCTGAATCTCTGCAACCGTCCTCCCGGGACTTTCTGAATGCTGAGGCTTCATTCAATTCTCAGAGGTCTTGGACGATCTAGGCTGGGATGCCTATGGATGCCTATGGATGTCTCCCATATTTTGCCTGCAGAGATGACAGATGACGGTCAGGATCCCATACCTTCCTCGGATATCTTCCACTGGCTCACATTTTGGCAGTGGTAGCAGAGTTGTCAATGCCTTAGGTCATTTCACGGGAAACTTAAAGCCTTGAGGGAGCTGCGGCCATGGCCAAACGTTGCAACGGTTGCGACGACGTTGAGACTCAGGCTTTTCTACACCACTGGCAACCGCATTGCCTATGCAGATCCCAAGTCTCTTCTGCCAGGTGTCGAGAGTTAGAAGAAAGATTTCATCACGACCTCACGTCACGAATGAGGAGAATTGTAGGGTAACTATCTCAAAATGGACGAACTTGTTCAGGTGTGTGAATTCTTGTCATCTACCCAGATGTTTTTTCACTATAATCCCTAAACAAATCCCTATTCTCCCTATTATATCCCCACATATTTCCGCTATAGTCAATATTCCATATGATATTCCACTAACAAAATTCATCATGTCCCACCAGAAACCATACTATAACCATCTATGTCTATAACCAATATTCCATGATATTCCATAAAGATAGCATCAGAATCCCCTTCTTTGAAATGTTCAGCGACAAAAGAACATTGGCCGGGAGGTCCCGAGAGGTGTTACCCCAAGGGAGCTCTTGAGGAGACCGGGCCTAAGATCTTGCAGGGACAGCCTCAAAATGCTGATGTTCAGTAGTGTTTTTTATGGTAAAAAAGGGAGATCTACCAACCATCCAACAGCGTAAAATGCAGGGTAATTTATGATATTTATGGAGATCTGCCACCATCACCGACCTTTGTTCTGTTCGAACATGGTGGACGAATTTCTGGCCGAGACGAAGTCGGGACAGAAGTGACACGTATATAATAGAGTCATAATGCGAAAGGTTCTAAGTCCGGCAACACCCCTTGTTTGTGTGACAGGTGCTGTCACGTTGTTAAGAATTGTTAAGAATTGGAGACGCTGGAAAATGTCTTGCCTTTTCAATTGCTGGCAACGAGGTTCGCTCCAACTTTGATGGCTGGGGTACCGAAGGTCTGGGAGACCATCAAGAAAGGCGCAAGTTGGGCTTACGCCGGATCTTTGGGGAGACCCATTTACCCTTTGGTAAACATACAAAATGCTATGGATTTTTTTTCATTTTTGATGGGTAAATATAAAACTATATGATTATGGTCATTTTCAATAGCAAAATCACCATTCACCATTTTTAATGGGTATATCAACTATAAATGGCCATTTTCAATAGCAAACTGTTAGTCATTACCAGAGGGTACCCGGGAACGGGTTCCATAAGTGACATGGATGCGGAAAAGCCGTGGGGAATCCCGGGAACGGAAAACGATCTACGGTTTTTTTCGTATCTTTTAGTGTTTAGTGGGTAAACTCCACATGTATGCAAACGTTTACCCTAGGGTAACCAGGAAAGATAGGGATCTCACCTAGAAATCTCGGGTTTTAATGTCCTTCCACCTTTTCATGAAACTCTTGAAATGAGCAACTGAAAACCTATCTATAGTGGCTACTCGCAGCTATGATAAGGTTGGAAGGGTGCATTTTATAGTAATTAGTAATTTATCATGAATCACAAGGGCTCACTTATTCTCATTGTCTAATCAGCTAGTGTGGCTGAGATGTGATAGCCTGTGCCACCGGCTATGCCCTGACAAAATCACAAGGGTGAAGAGTTTAGAGACCATACGTGCCATGGTAGAAACATGGTATATTATATGGCTTACTGTCATTTATCCCATGACGAAAATCCTTATGGTGAAGCTACTTGCCCCAGCTGAAGGTGCAGAGACGAAAGTTGAGAAGAGTGGACCTGTGCCCCAGCCTAAGGGCACATGCGAGGCGCAAGATGACAGATGCACTTCAGGTGAATGATGATGATGATGATGATGATGATCCGATGATGAATTATTGTTGAATTATTGTTGGTATGGTTTGCTATAACTATCTATCAGTAGGATGATGCTGATGATGGTGATGGTGATGGGCATCAAGCTCCAAGGGTGGCATTTCTCTTCAAGCTGGCGATGCGGATCAAGAAATCCGCG